>CM076981.1:40757383-41049883 GCA_039105355.1 Benthosema pterotum | reverse complement strand
CCATCATGGCTACCAGCAGCTGAAGCTATTGGGTCAAATTGCGGATAAAATGCCATCTTTTAGGCTTCCACAGTGTGTTTATTGATGTATTTCTACGTGCGTGTCATATCGCATCATTTGGCTGTGATGTCTGCCATTGATTTCAGGTCATGAATTGTCAGTTGGAAGAGAGTTGAGCATGTGAAGCTCTAACAAACATCTCAGTCAGGCTTGACTCATTGGTTTTGACACTGCATAAGGTCACCGTGGAGGAAAAGCCAAAGCTAAGACAATACTGATATTTAAACACAAATGACAGTATACATACTGCACACAGTAGCCAATAAGTATCATTACGCAGGCTTTTAGAATATTACACATTTAAGTGTGCAGAGATAAAGTCGAAACCAAAAAGGTCAGTAGACTAGAGGGGAAAGAGGTTTCAAGTCTCTGTTAACACATGCCTTGCTACTGCACAGCATGCGTTAATAGAGCCTTGCTATTCTTCTCACCCATTGTCTTGCACTGCGGAACACACTATTCCTGTCTTTGGTTTTATATGATTTCTTTTGCCATTTTTGGATAACCTTTAAATCCTCATCTGTAATGAAGCTACTGTATGTATAGCAACAAATCTACCAAGTTGGCAACACTGACATGTTCACACAGTTAAAAGTTATGGTGTTAGGGGCACGGTGGCGCAGTGGTTAGTGCTGTCGCCTCACAGCTAGAAGGTCATGGGTTTGATTCCTGCTAGAGGCGCTGCTGTGGGTGCTGGAGGGCAGCGACGTGTCTCCTCCTCCACGTCATCAGTGCCCATACCCGAGGCGGGGTTGGCGAAAGGGTTTTCTGGTGTGCAGTTTGCATGTTCTCCCTGTGTGCCCTAGGGTAGATACTCTACCCTCACAAAAACATGCAGTAATCCTGGGCTCTAGACTACCTCCCCCTGGCCAGCTGGGGCGCACGATGGAGGCGACAGGAACTGGTTGGAATAACGTGTTCCTTTCACGCGCTATACGTCCAACCAGGGAAACTCCCCCCCTGTCAGGTGAAAAGAAGACTCCTCATGCATTGAAGGAAGCATGAGGCCAGTCTGCTGCTTCCCCAGGTTGGAGGAGGGTGCGTAGAGCCCAGGATCACATTAGGAATTGGCACTGGGATGGAAAAAAAAAAAAAGTCATGGAGTTATTCTGTTAGTCTGTGAGTTAAATCAACACTCCATAGGAGTATGTACTAGGAGAAAAAAAAGGATTAGAAAAAAAAATAATAATCAACTCTATCCATTAATATCCGGTGCCTGCTGTGGAATTTGTTTTCCTGGTGTCAGACGGTTGTGGCTGTCCCAGTGATGAGTGGGCCCCGAACATACGGCAAGCGTCTGCCGCAACACCGAGCCGATACAGATGGAGATAGAGGGCTAGGAGGGAGGAAAGGAGGGAGGGAGGGAGGGAAGAGCAATGACAGGAGAGGAAGAGAGAGGAGGGAGGGAGGTGTAAGGGGAAGGGATGGGGGGGGGTGAAAATGGTATGGGGGTGGCTTCATCGCCCGTGGCGCGAAGCGACACGGGCGATGAAGCTGCCCTCATACCATTTTGATTTAAATGCTTTAGTTCTGTGACCCACTAGATTTATATCTTGTTCAGGACTTATATTAGGCAAGTATAAGCATCGATAATGACAACCGTTGTTGTTGAAGTTGCAACAGACACGCAGCATGCATAAAGCTAAAGGTCTGACTCAGAGAGTTCTGTTTTGAATGATGAAATGCTGTTGGTTTAATGATGCGACAATAAGGTTCAAGGTTCTTTATTGTCACTCCAGTGTATGTCAGGACATATACAGGGATGAAATAATGTTTCAATTGTTCCCCAGTGCAATAAGACAATAGACTGTGCAAGAAAAAGGACAAAAAACAAACAATACAAGAAACAGTAAGTGACATAGTGCAACAGACTAAAGTGCCTTTAGATAAGCCCCTCCCCAAACTGCTATGGTCCAATCACACCTAAGCATAACATGTGATAGACAAACCTCTCCACCAATAGCTTTCCTATATGATAAAACATTGTTTAAAAAAAAGAAATGTCACACACATTTTTTCACTACATAGGGCATGCATTGTTGATGGATTTGGAAGAGATTTTGAAGGTTTTGTTCCAAAAATGAACCAGTATTTATTGTTTAAAGGTAGGGTAAGTGATTTGAAATTCATGGTGTAGTACCAGCCTATTGCACTAGGGGCGTCCAACAGTAGCTACACTATGTGAACCTGCTGCTCGATCCTGATTGGAGGAGAATTCGCCACCACCTGGGGAACTTTTATTAGCTCCTCTGCTAACGTGGGGGAGGGGGAAACTCCATATATGGTTTCCACACCTTATAATAGAGCATTTTAACAGAAAAAAAAAAATTGTGGGTGATATCTGACAAAAGTGAAATCACTTCCCCTACCTTTAAAGTCCATGGTATTTACATTGGAATGAATGAGCCCGGCTGGAAAGTGTCAAGTGACAAGAGGGCGAGGCTTACCTAAAGGTCTGTTGTAGCCATTTAGTAGCAGTAGTAGTGTTTCAAATCATTTTAAATATGTTGTATACGCACTTGAATATCTTTAGATATCTTTGATATTTAAAGATATTAAATCCCCCACCCCCCCCATGCCCATGCCTAGATCCGGCCCTGTGCATGTTCAGATGATAGAGAAATTATGATAGGATAGTGAGAAGTGGAAGGGAAAAACAAGTGCGTGGAGACAGACAGACAGACAGGCAGGCAGGTGCGGAAATAGCCGACGTGAGACTGAGGAACTAGTAGTGAGTCACTCTGTGGGAGGTCTGCTTGGGTAAACACACACACATACGCGACTCGTCGTCTGACAAATATCATGACGAGACGCTCAGGACTGACACGCGACGACAAAACAAACAAATGTCTTCTCTCCTCCACCTCCTCCCGTATCTGTGTCACTCGCTTGTCAGGTCGCATATATGCGTGCATCTTAATGTAGTGAACGGCGTCGCCTTAGAGAGGTCTAAATGGCAGCAGCAGCAGCAGCTAGGCCTCAGGAAGGAACCGTTTTCGAGGTAAAACCATCGTGAAATGAAAATCGTTTTACGCTCTCAAGAGTGAAATTATGTTTAAACATCTGAATGACCTATTTTTCAAGAATGTACAAATTTAGAAAACGTAGAAGAATTGCTATTTTGTCCAACATTTTGCCAGTTATTTCTCCTAAACTAGTCCGAGAGACTAACCTCAACATCAAACGGTCGTCCTCCGTGGCTAAAATGCAGCACAAATAGTGGGCCCTGCTATGAAAATGGTTGAAAACCCGAAAACTGCTCTAGCGCATTCTAGTGCATTCTGGAAGTGCCACTTTTGGACGCATTTTGGATTTTGGCAGTTGGCAACACTGGTTTAGCCAACTTGAGATGAGGACAAGGGTAAAAAGGATCCGTGTTTTATTTGCTGGTTTGTATCCACTTGGCAGCCCAACACCGTATGCTGCATCGTAACAACGCTTTCTTTTGTAAAGAAAGAAGCAAAATGAAAAGGTGATTTACCGTTTGCTGCAAGGAAAACATGAACTCTGAAATTCCAAATGTGAGAGGGAACATGGTTCACAGTGCTAAAGGCTATTTTGGTTTAGTCTGGCATGTACCGCAGGAGGCTGCATGTGCCATATGGAGGCACACACAACCACAGGCCAGATTTGCTTGCTTTTAAAGTAAAATAGAGTGGGAAGGAGGCAAATGGATATGACCCTTGAAGCCTGGGTGGAAAAATGTATATTGATGAGGTGGAAACATGCCTCGTATGATAATGCATATGGATGGCTACAATTATCGAAATAAATGAATAACCATGCAGGCACATACACAGGCATACTGTATATGCACGCACACACGCACAGTACGCATAGTCAATAAAATGCATGAGGGAATGTATATAGATTTAAAGGGGACGGGAGGTTAAAGAGTGTTTACTCACATACTAATTGACATCATGTACTGGCATCCTGCTTGTTGGCATCCGAAAACACATTGATTCACCCCATCAAATGATCTCATCTCTCAGATCGTCCGCCGCGAATGATGCATGCAGCCCAACAACCACCTCAAATAGTGACCTGCAACTTCTGCACCAAATGTAAGGATTTACTATGAAAGGCTGTGGGTTGTTGACTGATTTACCCACTGTTTCAGGGTTGTGGTTGTTGACTGATTTACCCACTGTTTCAGAGTTGTGGTTGTTGACTGATTACCTACTGTTTCTAGTGTTGTGGGTTGTTGACTGATTTACCCACTGTTTCAGGCTTGTGGTTGTTTGATTTACCCACTGTTTCAGGCTTGTGGTTGTTTGATTTACCCACTGTTTCAGGGTTGTGGTTGTTGACTGATTTACCCACTGTTTCAGAGTTGTGGTTGTTGACTGATTACCTACTGTTTTTAGTGTTGTGGGTTGTTGACTGATTTCATCACTTTTTCAGGATTGTGGTTGTTGACGGATTTACCCACTGTTTTAGGGTTGTGGGTTTGTTGACTGATTTCACACTGTTTCAGAGTTGTGGTTGTTGACTGATTTACCCACTGTTTTAGGGTTGTGGTTGTTGACTGATTTACCCACTGTTTTAGGGTTGTGGGTTGTTGACTGATTTCACACTGTTTCAGAGTTGTGGTTGTTGACTGATTTACCCACTGTTTCAGAGTTGTGGTTGTTGACTGATTTACCCACTGTTTTAGGGTTGTGGGTTGTTGACTGATTTCACACTGTTTCAGAGTTGTGGTTGTTGACTGATTTACCCACTGTTTCAGAGTTGTGGTTGTTGACTGATTACCTACTGTTTTTAGGGTTGTGGGTTGTTGACTGATTTACCCACTGTTTCAGGGTTGTGGTTGTTGACTGATTTACCCACTGTTTCAGAGTTGTGGTTGTTGACTGATTTACCCACTGTTTCAGGGTTGTGGTTGATTGATTTACCCACTGTTTCAGTGTTGTACCACAAAGCGAAGCTGAGTGGCACAACCCTGAAACAGTAGGTAAATCAGTCAACAACCCACAACCGTTCATGGTAAATTACACTTCTAACACCTTTTTACATATATATGGAAGAAACACACTTGTAAGGATCAACTTGCAAGGATCTTTAGTCAATTGTTTCAGCTCTGCGGTCGATTTGCATATGGCTCTGGGTATTTTGAATTTTCAAGGGTTATGGTCCTATTTACCAATGTTTTTAAGCCAATCACGATCCACTATTTGAACATGTGAGTCGAAAAAGTGGTAGAAACCCTCTTTTCTCTTTACCTTCTTGCTTTGCTTTCCCTTGCTGTTCCCGCTTTCCTTTTTTTGTCGATACGACCATGCTTTCTCCACATCATCGTTGCGGGGGCGGCAGTGGCTCAGAGGTAGAGTAACCGGATGGTAACCACAAGGTTGCCGGTTCGATCCGGGCTCCCGCAGAGTTAGTGTCGATGTGTCCCTGAGCAAGACACTTAACCCTAATTGCTCCTGATGTGCTAGTAGGTACCTTGCATGGTTTCCACTGTCATCAGTGTATGAATGTGTGTGTGAATGGGTGAATGTGATGCACAATCTATCTAAAGCGCCTTGGATAAAGGCACTATATAAATGCACCATTTACCATTTATGCCGTCTCATGCCTGTTGCACACAATCACTGTCAGGTAACTAGATGGACTAAACCAGCCGCGTGATTGGCGATGTGCAACAGGGGCGGATGTAACATTTCCCAATTGGGGGGGTGGGGGGGGGCAGGAGAAAATGGTATGGGGGCGGCTTCATCATGAAACCGCACCCATACCATTTTTGGTTACAGGATTTTTATTAGGCAAGTAAAGCATCATTAATAACTTAATAATAACAATTGTTGTTGAAGTTGCAACAGACACGCAGCATGCATAAAGCTAAAGGTCTGACTTAGAGAGTTTTCTGTTTTCAATGATGAAATGCTGTTGGTTTAGTGGTGCCATAACTGTAGTTAGTTAGGAGCAGTAGTAGTGTTTTAATTATTTTAATTATAAGCACTTTAATTTGAAATATCCTGGGTTGTTTTGCATGCCATCATGTTTGATGCCTAGATCCGCCCCGATGTGCAATGTGGGCTAACAGGGAGGATATAGACAAAGAATGTTCTGCTGTATTCTATCAGATTGTTGTTTTCTGTAGCCTTGAAAGGTTACAGGCAGTGTTAATGGTTGGTCTGAATGGGATTCTGTTCTACTTTGTCAGGTCTTCTCTTCTGCAAGTGCCGGTGTTATACTTCATAGGAAACATGGGCAGAAACATGGCAGGCGGTCCGGTCATTTACCTGCAGTTTCTACATTCCTGTCATTCTGCCAATGACTGGAAACTGGAATGAACCAATTCCGAACTGAAGAATAATTCAAAGATTTGCGCCAGATTTTCCCCATTTTGCCAAAAATATAAAAAAAGTAAGTAATGCTGCTAATGCGAAGTATTACTAATGCTAAGTAAGTAAGGCTAATAATGCTAAGCAATGCTCAGTATTGTCAATAATTCTAAGTAATGCTAGTTATATTTGATAATATTTAATATTTATGATAATATTTCGATAATATTTGATTAATATTCAATGAATTGTGTTAAGACCTGAAGCGAAACATGAATGTATCAGAGATGCCATCATAGATGAAGACCATATTTTCTGAAATCTTCAGTCAGGTACATTACCCTGCATCCAATCCATCATCTGCACAGAAAACCTCAGCCATACAGTACACTCTACACTACAAAATGTAATATACAGGTAGCTGCATTCTGTGCTGCTGTTGTACCGTTGCGTCATCTATTTGGAAAATGTTTAAACACTTATGCAAGGTGTAAGGGGACTGCAAACCGGTGCTTATGTTTTGACCCGCAATTAACCTGCAAGCAAAAGGCTAAATCCTAATACTTAGTTTCATGACAGTCTTGCACACCGAGACAGATTTTTAAGCGAAAAGCGAAACATCTGTTTTTTTTTAGCTTTGAGAAATATTTTATTTGGTGAGTGATACCGTTGTTGGATGAATTATGAATTGAATTATGAATGAACATTACTTAATCATATGAAAACCATGCTGCATGCCAAGTACAATTCTTCCAAAGTTACTATTGTAATGGTCACCACGGGGTTTCTTTAAAATATTCACTTCAGCCTTTTGCTTTCTATTTAGTGTCCCTTTGCACTTGAAATGATACTAATCAAGTAAATTGATTTGGCCTACTTTACTCTTGCTTGCTCTGTTGCTTAGAATGCAACGCTTAGCAAGCCGGTTGATGCAAAGCACGATTTCTCAATGTTAATGCAAAACATCAACAAATGAGCCAGTATTTGTTTGTCAAAAGAAGACTGTGTGAAACATTTTTTTTCCAATGAGAAATGGAACAGGGTAACATTTGAATTCCGGTGGGCCCCGGAAGAGTATATCTAATGTGATAAATTCAAGAAAGACACAAAGAAGAAAAACGTCAAAATGAACAGCTGGAAAAGGGAAAGATAACCCACTATGAACTGGAAAAAAAAAATATTCAAATATTTGATAATGATGATTAATGCTAGTAACGATAATTGATGCTAATAGTGCATAATAATAAGTAACAATAAGTAAGCAATGCTGCTAATGCTAAGCATTGCTAAAGACACTTTCTCCATATGGCCTCCTTCCTTTCTCCTTCTTTAACCCTCAATCCCACTTAGTTCCCTGAAATATCCCACCACCACCGGCAGCAACAACAACACCCCAGCAAAGCCCACCCACCCCCTTGTGCAGCTAATAATAATCACATTACACTTCTAAGCTGCAGGGGGGTGTCGGATGCTTGCCTCCACAGCCTCCTCCACGCCTGAGCGTATTTCCTTTGAATCCTACGGTAGGAAACCAGCCGTCAGATCTGCGCGCGGGGCATGGAGAAATGTCAAGGTTAACCCTTTGCATACTGAACGCATTTTGGTGTTCAACGCATTATGTTGCACTTTGAGCTATTGAAAAATATCAGATCTACAAGCTCACAGCGCGCCACCGAGTGGCGCGCTGTGAGCTTGATACTCTGATATTTTTGAAGAATTGTGAAAATTGTGAAAATGATGCGCACATCTGTGAATATATTCTATTTGACACCTGATTGTAGTTTCTGACACTAGATTCTACTTTCTGACTAGTTTCTAGTTTCTGATGCTAGATTCTGACAGATTCTAGTTTCTCTGAAAAATCGATGTTCCTGTGTCAGTGATGCTCAACATATTTCATGCCAAGGACCCGCAGAATTATCTATATTTGGCTGCGGACCCCCTATCTGAAAACATGTTGTTGTAGGGATCCCCCAGAAGCAACGATTCTAGTTGAAAAAAATAATTGCTTCCGAAAGAATATATATTCAAAGATTTGCATCACATTTTCACATTTTTTCAAAAAATATCAGACCTACAGCTTGTAGATCTGATATTTTCCGATAGCTAAAGTGTAACATAATGCGTTGAACACAAAGGGTTAAGCACTGGAAATGGCAGGGTAATTTCTCAAGCTTATACACGGCATCTGTGAATTACAGCCAGCTGCATATAGCCAGCCGCCACCTTAAATAATGGATAAACTAGACATGGTTAGCGGTGTGCGTTTTTTAGGCCAGTGGTTCAACCCCATTCGTGTCAAATTCTGTAATTATAGTTACATAAGTTCTTACCGTATTGGCCTGAATATAAGACCAATATATAAGAAATGAATCAAATGAGTCTTGGGGAAAATGGGGGTCATCTTATAGCCAGAGTCGTCTTATATCTGGGACAATACGGAAATATATTATATAATTATTTACAAAAGTCAGGTATTATAATATAGTTGCTTACACTTACTATGCATTGCATGCAAACATTTGTGCCCAATTTGCTGCACCAACAGCTACAGTGACTTCAGCACCATGGAGAGCAGTTACAGTGCCTTCAGCACCATGGAGAGCAGCAACAGTGCCTTCAGCACCATGGAGAGCAGCCACAGTGCCTTCAGCACCATGGAGAGCAGCCACAGTGCCTTCAGCACCATGGAGAGCAGTTACAGTGACTTCAGCACCATGGAGAGCAGTCACAGTGCCTTCAGCACCATGGAGAGCAGTCACAGTGCCTTCAGCACCATGGAGAGCAGCCACAGTGCCTTCAGCACCATGGAGAGCAGCCACAGTGACTTCAGCACCATGGAGAGCAGTTACAGTGACTTCAGCACCATGGACAACAGCTACAGTGACTTCAGCACCACGGACAACAGTTACAGTGATTTCATGGACAACAGCTACCGGGGGAAAGTGAAGTGATTTTCAACCTTTTTCAGACCTGGGCCCACTATTTACTACCATGGACCACCATTCAATGACATTTTAGCCCAACAGACCCCAAAACTAACTGATTACTTTTGCTTTTGTCCACAATTCCTAGGCTGGATTTCGGAGCAAACAAAACATACAGATCATAGTTGTGTGGACTTGGGCTAATTCACATGATGAATATTTTAACTCTTGAGAGTGTAAACATGAAACTAAATCATTGAACATGAAACTAAATCATTTTTACGCTCTCTAAAAGAGTTACACCTGGTTAACCAACTTTCCATCATTTAGCCTGCAGACTCTCTGTCAAGGGTCCCCGGTCCACTGGTGGTCCCCGGACCACCGGTTAAAAACCCCAGTCATAGAAACACTATGCCAAGATAATACAATCTCCTCATGTCATTGCTGTATAGTTATAGGGAGATAATAAGAGTTTGATTACACAACTGCCTCAACGTCTTATATAACTCAGTTTACCTGCTTTTGCTGTGAAACACAATCACTAGCCTGGCAGCATGGTGGATTTATTTGACAACACATGCGAGACAACGCTAACAATAGAATGTCACCGTGCAGATGCCAAAGATTGCATGTTTACAATTGTTTCCTAGAATATGCATGCATGTGTTATGGTAGATGAGTGTTTTATAGTAGATGCACGCTGTAAATACTGCAAAATGAGCTGAGCAGGGTGTGAAATGTGTAGAAAAGGTAAATTAGGGCGGTGGCAGACGTGACATGAGGTGGAAAACGGCGGCTGTGTGTTCCTTTAAGGATGCAAACATTCTAATGTTTAGCTTCATTCACACACCCCCACACCCCCTTTTATCTACTTGATCCTTCAAACGCAATGCCTTATAACTGAACCAGCAGTGTGTCTGCCATTCCCAAAGGTTAATAATATCCCTCTTAAGATGATTTATTCCTCAGCTCAATACCAATTAGATTGCGTGACATTATCAATGCAATTGCTGCTGCTTCAGCAAAAAATCCAATATTACCTCATAATAATGTTGAGGCGGTAGAATCTCCCTGTAGAGCAACAATTTCCCTGCAAAACATTAGCAGTGTTTTTTTTTTTTTTTTCTTTTTGCCAGAATTCATATCACATATTAATAAAAGAAAATTGGAGTCATTAAAACAGCAGCAGTCATCAACATTATACTTCAGCTTAGTACACTGGAGGTTGGTTGCCGGTTCACAAATGTGTACTCTCTGAGGTACCGTGGCAGTATAGCACAACATTGCAAAACTTTAATTGTTGTTAAATAAACCAAAACTGCTGTGAACTTGCAGGAGTTAACGTGCACTGCATAGCGGATCGGAGAGGGGGGTCGATTTGAGGGTCAAAACACTGACAAAGATGGATTTTGTTTTCTGTGTGTGTGTGTGTGTGTGTTAGTGTGTGTGTGTGTGTGTGTGTGTGAGTGTGTGTGTGTGTGTGTGTTGTGTGTGTGTTGTGTGTGTGTGTGTGTGTGTGTACAGCTAATCTGTGACTCCAGCACATCATATTTCTTGTGCCTGCCTGCCAGGATGCAGAGGAACTCAATTCACAAATATTTTTTTTCAATTTGGTCTTCAACAACTTTGAATGCACAATCTCACACCTGTGTGTGAGTGACTTATCACCACAGCAAGTCACCATCTATTTTTTCCACAGAGGAAGATAGACATAACGATAACATGTGAGGAAAATATGAAATGCTTATCTAGTTACGCGTGATTATGAATTTTACACCCCAAAAAACATGTGAGACCCTTTTTTATCCACCGCAGAGCAGAGTAAAGGCTGTACTTTAGATTATATTAATGCTGCACTACAAAAACCCAACTCTCAAAATAAGTTAATATATATTAATGCAAGTTAAAATAAGCAAAAAAAATCTGCCAATGGAACTAGTATGTTTTGGCTTGTCAAGATGTGCACATCTTATTTCATGGGAAATTGTTGCTCCATAGCTTAAAAATGGGCGATATGCCACAAGCTGCTTGTTTTATCTACAACACCTTCTGGTGTTGGTGACTCAACACCAGAAGGTTTCAAGGTTTTATCACGATAAAACCTTGGACCCTAAAATAAGTTCAACTGTATAAAACAAGGCCCAATATCTTGTAGGTAGTATAGATGGTGGATCTTATTTTGAAATGTTAATCTATTTTTACTAGAACTAAGCCTGATGACACTTAACATGTAGCGTCCTTTTCTGCCCTATGCCACGGCTCAAGCCAGTGGATTCGGTAAAAACCCTTATTTTGAAGCGCCAGATCACCTAAACAGCATGTACGATGACGTCATGCTGTTTCTGGTGTCTTGACTAACCTGTCCTCTGACGATTTGAGCAAAAAGCTCCGGGTCAAAAGTCAGGAAGTGACGTCCAGCCCTAGTTGATCTACCCATGTGCCCACGACATTCAGGGGCAGAATCTCAGGAGAGGCGTTTGAATGCATTGGATTGAATGAGTGCGAATGGGACAAAGAAGTTGTCGCGACAATTCTGTTCCAAATGCAAGTCAGCAACGGGATCTTTATGAGACGATGCGCTGGGACTAATAGTTGGATTAAATAATGAAATCTACATTTGGACGCTTTCTGCGCCTTCGTCGTTACTGGCGGACGGGACCGCGCACGACAATCGCGGGAGTTAACCCCCACACACACACACACTATTGCACCTTTTCCTACTTGTGCTCGATGTTCTCTTTGTCCTTCCTCAGCCTATACACAGCTGTATCAAACCTGTCATCTGCTATTATATGCACACACAACCGAGTTTATGACCAGGGTGGGTGGGTGTGTGTGTGTGGTTTGTGTGTGTGTGTGTGTGTGTGTGTGTGTGTGTGTGTGTGTGTGTGTGTGAGTGTGTGTGTGTGTGTGTGTTGTGGCGCGCGCGCAGCAATCACACTTTTCAATGCTCTCCTTGTCTGCCTCCCTGCCTGGGTAAAAACGCCCAGGCCCTCTGTGCAAAATGTCTAAAAAGGCACTCTGAGTGAGAAGGCGTGCAGTGAGTTAGTTGTTAGGCCCAGCAGACCGTAAGGTTGTCTGTCTGTCAGGCTCTGCTGTGATGTGGAAATGTAGCCGTCGCTCTGTATACCAACCGTACTGGGCAGTGTGCAGGGGCGGATGTAACATGTCCCATTTGGGGGGGGGGGGGGCAAGAGAACATGTTGGAGGGACAAGAGAAAATGGTATGGGGGCGGCACCACAGGCGATGAAGCCGCACCCATACCATTTTCAGTTACAGGACTTTTATTAGTCAAGTAAACCATCAATAAATAACATCAGTTGTTGTTGAAGTTGCAACAGACACGCAGCATGCATGAAGCTAAAGGTCTGACTCAGAGAGTTTTCTGTTTTCAATGATGAAATGCTGTTGGTTTAGTGGTGACACAACTGTAGTTAGTTAGTAGCAGTAGTAGTGTTTCAGATCATTTTAAATATAAGCACTTTAAATTTGAAATATATTGTTGTTGTTTTTTTGCATGCCATCATGTTTGGTGGGGCAGACTAGGTATTTAGGGGGGCACTGCCCCCCCATGCCCATGCCTAGATCCGCCCCTTGCAGTGTTTCTGCTCTACATTGAATCACAAACAATCATCGTTATTTCGCCGCGTGCAGAATTATTTGACAAAGCGTGACAGATCGCACGCTAAAGACCGACCGATATATTGGTCGTACCTCGGGGCTGCAAACCAATATTCCATCTTCGAAAGAATATTCAAATATTAAAATGTAAAGAATGTTCTAATGTCAATTTAAGGTTTGAATTTGAAATAAATAGTAATAAAAATACTGTGCGAGTTCCCACAAGACGCTGGCCCACATAAACTAACATAAACTAATACAAAAATAGGCTATTAAGATGATTATCGATCATTAATTTGATCTCGCACGAATCAAGAGAGCGCATTTCTCAGCACCAAACCGTGGACAGTACAGAACTGGAGCAACTAGAGGAACAAAGAGGATGTTGTACAGCATATTAGGCTGCAAATATTTCATGTTGATATTTATATGCATTCGATATTCGTTCGAATCCGCATGGTGTTTTAAAAGGAATATTCCGATATAATTTTTGGCCAGTTCTTGCAGCACTAGTCGTACCGATATAAGCTTTCCTAGTTTGGCAGCTGTTTCTATGCAGGTCAAGCTTTCCTGGTCAACCTGTCCTCTTCTAACAAGGACGGATTGAGGGACTTAGTGAAGTGCTCATTGAGCTCAGAAAACAGAAGACGAAATGAAGAGGAGGGCAAGAAGAAGAAGAAGAATACGAAGAAAAATCCCCAATTAAAAACGTTTGTCACAATCCCCTTAAGTCTAGACAACAAAGTGAGCGACAAATCGCTGAGCACCCTCGCCAAATAAGAACACTAATATCATATTTGTCGAGTGTTTATTGACTATGAAGAAGTGAGTTATCTTGACAATTCTCCAGCTTGAGTTTGCAATGAAAATTGTAATGAGGCGTGGAAATTATATTATTCCACACCACTGTTATTTGTGAGAATATTGGCTGGTAACTGTCAATACAACCATTTTTGTCCCCCACAGTATACCAGCTGAGGCGACTTTCTTTTCTTTGCTTTGATTTTCTTTGCTTTGCTTTGCTTTTCTAGTGCAGTTATTCAAGGTTCTTTATTTGTCATTCCAGTGTATGTCAGGACATATACAGGGATGAAATAACGTTTCCATTATTCCCCAGTGCAATAAGACAAAGTGGCAAGTAGTGAGAGTTTA
Organism: Benthosema pterotum; assembly: GCA_039105355.1. Lineage (NCBI taxonomy): Eukaryota > Metazoa > Chordata > Actinopteri > Myctophiformes > Myctophidae > Benthosema > Benthosema pterotum. The sequence goes on along the minus strand of CM076981.1, from coordinate 41,035,832 downwards.
AACAGACAGCTAGACAGGAACTAGACAGGACATATACATATATGCTACAACTAAACCATACGGCTAAGACTAAAACATACTACAATTAAGCAGCTAACAGACACAAATACTACAACTATGGAATACTACAACTAAAACTATACATCTAACATACTATATTCAAATGAACAACAATTGAATAACTTACTGTATTCATGCATATACTGCAACTGGATTATTATCTGTCTGTCTGTCTGTGTATTTTTTCTTGTTTTGCACCATATGAGAGAATAAAGCAGCTCTATTTAACACAATGCCAATTGTGATACATGCGTATGGATTTTGACATTACAAATAGCTGAATTGCAGCGCCCTGAAATGTGTCTCAAATGAATAATCACCATTTATACAAATGTCTGTTCCCTAGATTAATTTATTTCATAACTCCTGTCTACATATGTTTCTCTCTCTCTCTCTCTCTCTCTCTCTCTCTCTCTCTCTCTCTCTCTCTCTCTCTCTCTCTCTCTCTCTCTCTCTCTCTCCCTCCTGTCACTTGTTCATTAAGATTCCACACCTGTCCCCGCAGTGCTTGTGCAGCTCTCAGCTTAAAAAGACCAAGCGAGATCATACGGTCTCTGGGGGGAGGGGGGGAGGCTATTTTATTTTATTTTATTTAATTATTTATTTATTTAGTATCTAGGACACCTGTCTAGCACCTCAGCCAAGGTGTTGTTTAACCCATTGTGTCATGATCAGATTCTAGTTTCCGACACTATATTCTAGTTCCTCATGCTAGATTCTAGTCCCCCACGGTAGATTCTAGTTCCTCTCAGTAGTTTGTAGTTTCTGAAGTTAGATTCCAGTTTCTGACACTAGATTCTAGTTTCTGACACTAGATTCTAGTCCATCACACTACATTCTAGTTTGTGACACTAAATTCTAGTCCCTGGCTCGAGGTTCTAGTTTTTCTGTAAAAATCTTTCTGTGTCAGTGATGCTTAACATATTTCACAGGAAGGACCCCCAGAAATATCTATTATTTAGCTGCAGAACCTCATCTAAAAACGTGTTCTAGGGATCCCCCAGAAGCAAAGATTTGAGTTAAAAATGTTTGCTTCCGAAATAATGTATTCAAAGATTTGCACGACATTTTCACAAATTTTCAAAATCAGCAGAACTACAAGCTGTTGAAAAATAGCAGAACTACAAGCTCATATCGCGCCACTTGGTGGTGCAATATGAGCTTGCAGATCTGCTATTTTTCAACAGCTTAAAACGCCAGAACGCATTGAGTACAGAAAGGGTTAATTGTCAACAAACAGGAGGGGAAAACAGCGCGCATGTGTCCAGGATGTACCTGCATTACAAGTGAAAATTGCACCTTTGGCCGGCGCTAATGTCCCTCGCACCGTACTTAAGAGACCCGTCCTAGTTAAGAGTTACAGCCGCTGCTGTTGTAGGCTATACGGTGAACCATAACGTGCTGCACTGACAATGTCCCTGTCGGGCTGAAAAAAAAAATGGAACAATTATCTTTTCTTTTTTTTCTGCATTTTCCTTTTGTCCTTTTCGCTTTCGCCGACGTCCCTTGATACCCAAGTCACGCAACAACTATACTAGCCTGTCATTGTCCTTGCTGCTGCATTCTCCCAAATGTTTCCCTTTGCTCTCACTCTCTCTTTTTTTGTAAATCAATAAGTGTAACTTCATCCGCAGGCAGGGGCGGATCTAGGCATGGGCATGGGGGGGCAATGTCCCCCTAAATACCAAGTCTGCCCCCCCCCCCCCCCCCCCCAAACACGATGCCATGCAAAACAACCCAGTATATTTCAAATTAAAGTGCTTACATTTAAAATGATTTGAAACACTACTACTGCTACCGACTAACTACAGCTGTGTCACCACTAAACCAACAGCATTTCATCATTGAAAACAGAAAACTCTCTGAGTCAGACCTTTAGCTTTATGCATGCTGCGTGTCTGTTGCAACTTCAACAACAACTGATGTTGTTATTGATGCTTTACCTGACTATTAAAAGTCCTGTAGCCGAAAATGGTATGGGTGCGACATATAATGGTATGGGTGCGGCTTCATCGCCCGTGTCGCTTCGCGCCACGGGCGATGAAGCCGTCCCCATACCATTTTCTCTTGCCCCTTGCCCAACATGTTCTCTTGCCCCCCCAAATAGGACATGTTACATCCGCCCCTGTCCGCAGTGCTCCATGGGCCACTGTGAGACTCATTCAGACAGTCAACTCAATGGCCGCTTTTACATGCACAGAATCTATTCAGCTTGGATTTAGGGTGACCAGATCCAAACCGTTCGGAAAGATCGGAAACGTGCAAATTATTAACATCTTGAGGTCATATTGGTGTGTGGAAATACCATATATTATTTCATTGAAACACTGACGTCTGTTCAGTCGTCTTGGTAATGAGGGACTGTCCCACGCAACGAGGGATATCTGGTCACTCATCTTACATGCACAAGTTTTTCATTCCGAATAGATTTTGTGCATGTAAAAGCGGTGTCAGTCAGTCAGTCAGTGGTGTTTCTAAGCAATTTGAAGCCGTAGGCAAGATTTTCTTGTGTGACATGACATCATACCTATGACAGGCACAGTAAAATGGCACCCCACGAGGGATAAAATTATGAACTATTTAAAGAGCCCCAGGCGACTGTCTAGTTTGCCTAATGGCAAAAACGGCCCTGACCGAGTCACTAAAACATTCTGGTCTAAATATATATCAGATGATATACCTACTGTATATCTAGGGCTGCACATAACTATTTTAGTCCAGTACTCAGAGGAGCACCTGGGGATGTTACTTGGTGCTCCCAAAATGCGGCGACCCGCATCGCTGGGCCCTGGGACCCCTTTTTTCCACTCCGTACAGCCCCATCAATGTACAGTATTACAGTACAGGGCGATAGTTTGGGCATTGCAATAGTAGCCTAGTAGTAGTACTACTACCTGCATACTACATCCATTAAAAATACTAGTAGTATTTTAGACTTAGAGGTCAGAATTAGTTAGAATTATTTCATTTTCAAGGCTTTTTTACTGGCCCAGTCGGGCAGTCATTATGAGCCCCAACTGTGTGGTGCTCAAAGGAGCTTTCCAGCCCTGGAGTGACAGCTCATTGTAGGATTTGTGGTGCTCCTGAGCACCGGAGCACCACTTATGTGCACCCCTGTGTATATCATCTATATCTCTCTCCATCCATCCATCCATCTCTCTCTCTCTCTCTCTCTCTCTCTCTCTCTCTCTCCTCTCTTCTCTCTCTCTCTCTCTCTCTCTCTCTCTCTCTCTCTCTCCATCTGTTCCTTCCTCTCTCTTTGTAGTCTTCTTTAAAAAAACAACAACACACCCATCCTTATTGTCTCCCCACAGCAGCCGGCGTGAGTCACCACAATGACCTCCAGGCGGGCTGCTTTGTTCCTCTTTTGCTTGAAGCTCGTGTTTGTTTTGTTATTTTTTTTCCCGTAACCACACAAACTAGTCCAAAAGGCTCTGCCTTGTTTATCCTACACCACAACACGTCGGCCCGGTTTTGTTCCTCTGCCAAGCGACGGTGCGTTCGTGCCGTCGTGAGCGCAGCCGGCTGAGTGACACAGCAAATGGGATATAAGTACGCTCCGTTGCAGTGCTTCAGTTAGGTATATAACAACCGATGCATGTTTGTTTTTTTCCCCAGGTTGTGTGTTGTCAGGGCAGGGGCGTTTTTTTGCCATCAGGCAGACTAGGCAGTTTAAAAGGATCCCAGGCTAATAAAAAAGGATCCCAGGCTTTAAAAGGATCCCAGGCTAATAAAAAGGGTCCCAGGCTTTAAAATGATCCCAGGCTAATAAGCCTCATGGATGAATGCATTACACTTGTCCTCTATAGCTAGAATTGAACATTTAAAACACATATGTTCTTTAGTTTAAAAATAGTTTAATTTTACTGTGCCTGTCATAGGTATGACAGCTCCCAGGGAAAATCTTGCCTGGGGGGTCAGAATGGCTTAGAAACGCCATTGCGTCAGGGTGTGGATTTATACGGTACGTTTAGTCGCTACAATGGCCATGAGGACGAGGGGAAGGGCAATGGCTGTTTTATTTCCTTCATTCTAGAACAGTGGGTTTTCAACCTTTTTCATACCAGGGCCCACTATTTATTCTGCATTTTAGTGCACAGACCACCGTTTGATGCCGAGTTTATTAAAAAAAAAATGTTACATCAGGTCACAGCATTGCCATAAAATTGTCTTCAGACCACGATACCTTTCCTATAAAACTCTTCAGGTGAATGGGTCCTTGATCTTTAATTAAGGCACGCTCCAAATAAACCTACTTCACCCCCACTATCGTAATTGGATCTGTGTTACGGTAAGTGTTGTTAACCAAGGAAAGATACTGCAGGCTGGGGCTTATAATAATGCCCGATTTAGACTTACCTTATACTTACCTTCTGTGTTGCGCACTGAAAAAAAAAATGGCATCTGCGCGTTTACAATGCATCGCGATTCCCATCACGGCTCGCTGCGCGCTTGCAGTACATCAGCTATTTTGAGTTTTCCACTGTAAGTAATGTATAAATCACGAATAATGAGAACTCTCACAGATACAGTATATATATTGTTTTTTTCCCCCCCCCCGTAACAGGAAACACCTGCATGTCAATAAGCAATGCCGATGGTACCTGTCAGAGCCAATCAAGTGCTGAGTTGAGTGATGAGAGCGGGAGACAGAGCCTCGCTCTCAGGCCTATGATTTATTCACCGTCATAAATTATGTTCACGTATTCCTCTCTCTCTCTCTCTCTCTCTCTCTCTCTCTCCCTCCAGTCTCCCTGCACAGCCTCCCCGAGCTAAACCACCTTAATCAACCATTGTCTCGGAGCTCGTCAGCTGAACTGTGATGGTTTAATAATAAGCACCCAGGTGGAAAAACAAAAATCCCTCACACGGGCCTGACACACGCTTAGCCGAGCGTGTGTGTCTGTGTGTGTGTGCGCGCCTCATGGAAATGACTTGAAATGAGAGAGAGAGAGAGGGGAGAAAAAAAGCGTATGGTGAAATAGATAAATGAATAGCGTTTGCACCTTGGCCCTGCACAGTCGGTCATTCATTATAGAATGGACATAACATTTCAGTTCATTTTTTGGAAGGGCTGGAGCGCCACAACAGTGAGGACGGAGCCAGCCAAAATGCCTGCCACTGACTAGCCTGGTCTAGCCCTCAATGATTTTGGCCTTGGGGGGCGGGGGTGTCGTGAGATCCACACGGCGGAAGTGCTGCGCTCTGATTTGATCTCACTAACGTGTCGTCATCTCCGGCCCCTCCCACGCCCGTCCACTGCTGTTCTACGTCACATTATTTAGAGCGACGCCCACCCCGGAAGGTTGACACGCCCCTCAAGGCCACTTTCCAACGCGCGTTAGTCCAGGCTTTCCGTTTTCGCGCAAGGCGGACGAAAATGAAAGCCTGGGTGTCGAGGCTAGCCACTGACTGATGAATGAAGGCACATCGTTGACAACAACGAACCCAACGCAGGTGGCCTAGAAGTGGGAGTCAACCTTTCAGGGTGGGTGTCCCCATAGATATATATATAAGAAAGCTAGATGGCTCGCCCGCGCTGCTGGCCAATGGGGAGCGACATCGTTCACGGCGGCCATCTTGTGAGAGGAGAGCATAACATTGTGTCTATGAGCATATACTTTTAAAATGACGATATCTTGCTTGTTTTTCAACCGATTTTCAAGTGGATCGGTTTGTTGTAAACGTCAGAGACGCCCAAATACATGGAGCCGTTATATGATATTTTTCAGAGAAAAATAAAATTTAGCGAACCGTTTTTTAATGCAATCCGTTTGTAAATTCGTCAAGTTTTGAGCGAGTTCTAGCTGTTTTTGTTTGGGCTGCCATAGAGCATAGTGTATTGAGTACCTCTCACAAGATGGCCGCCGTGAACGACGTCAGAGGCTCCGCCTCAAATACTATTAAACATAATCACTTTGAAATATCTTGGGTTGTTTTGCATGCCATCATGTTTGGTGGGGCAGACTGGGCATTTAGGGGGGCATTGCCCCCCCCCCCCCCCCCCCCCCCCCCCATGCCTACACCTAGATCCGCGGGGAGGGGATGACGACACGTTGAGAACCAATCAGCTCAGCTCGTCTGCCGTTGATGCGCTTTTTCACTTTTAGTGCCTGTGTATTCATCTTTGCATTTATCTTACAATGAAGGAACGTCTCGTTTTGAGGGGTAAATTCCTTTCTCCCCGTTTGTTTGCCTGGGATGTCACTTGTGACCCTTGTCCCTGTGTGAAACACAGTCCGACTCTTTTCTATTTTGGCCCTTTGTTTATTAATCATATCATTTAATGCCAAGGCTGGTGTTTCTTGTGACGCTATGTTTAAGTAGGGCTGCAGCAGTTAATTGATTAATCATAATCAAATCCCCCCACCCACCCCGCCTAATCCCCCCACCCACCCCGCCTCTCCTCATTGTACATTTGTCTTTTCCCTTTTTTACCTCCACTATGATTTTGCCTCCATGATTTGCTGCTTCTGATTTTACTGAAGTATTTGTTATGTATGTACGGTATTTGAATGCCTCAATGAAATGAACAAGTTGGCCACTATTGTAAACAAGTGTATGCTTAACTAGTGTGTCCAATCAGCTTTTTCAGATTTGATGCAGTTGTACTTGAATTGCAATGTAATTCTCCAAGCTGTTATCAGTATCATTTGTAGCAGTGTACTTGACCTGTACTGTAACTCTCATCTCTGTTAATAAAAATTTCATTCATTCATTAATTTCATTAATTTCATTAATTTCATTCATTCATTCATTCATTCATTCATTCATTCATTCATTCATTCATTCATTCATTCATTCATTCAATTCGGTAATGTAATCAGTTGCCAACTAATTTAGTAAGTTATTGGATTGGATTGATTGGAGTTGGATTGGCAACTAATCCCTGGAGCTGTATGGTAGTTTCCCCACCATAGCCATAGTTTTTCCCGTGTTAAGTTTATGTCTTCCCTTACAATCTAATGATACATGCACAATAGCAACTGCAAATGAAAAAATGACACACAACAGTGATTATATTACAAAGAACAAAACATAAGGCTTTTTTTAATTCAAATATACTGACACTGATACTGATAGTTGTAGGTATTCTTTCTTTCTTAATTATGCCGTCAGAATAAGCATAAAGACACCTTGAGTAATACATTTAAAGATGTTTTTGTTTGAATACAGCCATAATCAGCAGCTAATCCAATTTATTTTTTGTTAGAACATGTCTAACATTTATATTTTAAGGTAATAGTTAAAGAAGTGTTGTAATCCGATTAATCCTATTAAATAATTGTTAGTTGCATCCGGTTTCTAACCCTTGGCTCAGCCAGCCTGGTTTAAACTGGTATAAAACACAGCTGCCAGTTGAATTCACACAGGCTAAGAATCTCTGCTTAGTCGAATCAAATTTAAAGCACTCCAACGCGCCATACAGTTTATGCGCCATATAGATTTTGACCCAGACCTCACCCTGTTTACTGCACTTGACCATAAGGACCTCTATAATGGAAGAAACCAGCTTATTGTTGGTGTTAATAATGAACTGCTGTGAAAACAAAAGAGGGTCACAGTTGTGTTTGCAACAAAGCTATACAGTTTAATTTGTTCGCTACTGCGATGAGACGTTCTTCGATTTTCACGCCATATTATTGCTATTAACATCATGAACCTGAATGCAGAGATCGTTTTCATTAAATGATCGCCTTGCGTGCTCAGACATCCGAGTTGAGTGAATCTAAGTGCAGTGCATGTTAATGGTGCTGCTTTAAGCACTTAAAACTGTTACTATCAAATTAAGGACGGGACGATTGTGCGAAACAACTATAATCATCGCCGTTATAGCTATTACTGTAAGCGTAATCGAGCTAGTTCTTAACATAACTAAATTGGAAGTGGTTTAGATGCAAATGGCACTCAGCCATGTTAGCATATAATGATGGAACACAGAGAACTTTGCCATTCAGTTGCTCTCGCCTGTGGAAACCGCTAATACCTCCTACAGAAAATTGAAAATTAAACCATGTGTTCCAAGTGATCCAATGTGTTTGTTAAGCTCTTTTTAATACTTTTCATGGGACCATTTCTAGAATGAGGGATTAACGGGTAACTTCACCCCTTGTAAGGACCTCTTTAAAGATATAGTAAGTGAATTAACTGTTTTTATGGGTAATTTGTGTTTTGCAGTGGTTTCCATCCAGTGGTCCAGGGATAGGGTTGCCAACTCTGAGATCTTGGAATAAGGAACACTTCTACGACCACGCGGCGAAGCAGCGCGGTTATTAGGTTAGTTAAGTCTGCGGTTTTCTGGTGGAGCCGTTGCCCCTGTGACCCAACTACGGATAAGCGGTTGAAGGTGGAGGGATGATTTCACATACCATATTAACCTTTGGGATCAGTTAAGGCCTGTTTACTGTGGTCAGTAAGGAAGAATAGGCCGGTAGGCCTATTGTGCTGTATAAATGTTAATTAATTATGAAAAGTAGTCCATTGTCTTTATAACATTAAGAATCCCGATTTTAAAGAAGTTTTTTTTTTTTGCCCTTTTAAAGGGCAAAATTTGTATTGAATACGCACACATTTATTTACTAATAAACCGTCAACCATATTAGCCTACTGAAATAGCTTGGCTATAGGCATATACCCACATCAGCAGCTTTAATTATTATTTAAAAAAAGACTGAGTCTATGACAGTTGTTGTGGGGGATTTGCATAACTCTCATACTATGGCTGTGGGAGTTTGCGGAACTCTCTTACTCTATGGCTCTGGGAGTTTGCGGAACTCTCTTACTCTATGGCTCTGGGCACGGCAGGATTGGCACACAGAGCAGCAGCGCTACCAGCGCACCACACACACACACATGCAGATCTGCAGCCACGGGGAGGTTTTGGTTTGTTGTTTGGTTGTTGTTGGTTTCTGCTCGTGAGGAGTCCTGTGTGCACTCGCCACAGAGCAATTGTGCTGTCTTAAATATATCTCCTGCTTTATTTTGTTCACTACTGTTAAATTCATTGTTGATGTTTGTGCGACGGATCGCACAGGAGGCATTTAGGGAAATACGGAACAAACCGCGTTCCGTATCGATTCAATACGGAACGCATCATTTAGTGTTCAATTAAGGAACGATTCCGTATTATACGGAACGGTTGGCAACCCTATCCAGGGACCACCAGTGGTCCTTGAGAGGGTTCCAGGTGGTCCCCAACTAAGTTGGTTAACCAGATGCTCTCAAGAGTTAAAATATTCACCGTCTGGATTAGCCCAAGTCTACACAACTAGAGGATTTAGAAGATTAATGGTCATTTTGATCTGTAGGTTTGACTGTATGTTTTGTATCCCAAATCCAGCCTGGAATTGTGGACAAAAGCAAAAATAAATCTTTGGTTTTAGGGGTCTGTGTGGAGCTAAAATGTCCTCAAATGGAGGCCCGTACCTGGCTGTTCAGAAGGCTCCACTGTTTCTCCCCTAACTGTTGGTACGACCCAGGTCAGTGTGATCTCTAAACCCCTTTCTCCCCCCTGTGGATGGTATGGCTCACCTAATCAGAGCCAATTAAGTTTATTAGTTTCACCTGCCAGTAGAGGAGAACACTTTAGTTTGTTTTTTTGATGGTACAGTCAGTCTAGATATGGTCTCCTACTGGTGTGTGTGCAGCTAAAGTAAGTTTGTGTTCTCTTGGACTTTTGTATACAGATTTTTTGTAGCATTATTGCGACTAGTTTGACTATTAGTACAACTTGATGTTATACTATGTGTTTGATTACTGTATTTTCAATTCAGTTTAATCTGCATAGATTCTTTTTTTTTTTTTTTTTTTTTTTTTTTTTTTCGGCGGATGTAACATTTCCCAATTGGGAGGGCAGGAGAAAATGGTATGGGAAGCTGCACCCATACCATTTTCGGTTACAGGACTTTTATTAGGCAAGTAAAGCATCAACAATAACATCAGTTGTTGTTGAAGTTGCAACAGACACGCAGCATGCATAAAGCTAAAGGTCTGACTCAGAGAGTTTTCTGTTTTCAATGATGAAATGCTGTTGGTTTAGTGGTGCCACAACTCTAGTGTTTGGTGGTGCAGTCTGGGCATTTAGGGAGGCATTGCCCCCCATGCCCATGCCTAGATCCCCCTGTGACAGTGGCTCAAATGCTGAATAAATAGTGGGCCCTGGTGGTGTCAAAAAGGTTGAAAACTCCCTGCCTTATTGTACCAATGACTAATGACCTTATTCAAGCCCAGGCTCTCAGGTCTGGCTCCTCAATCATTCTCAAAGTCCTCCCAGCCCACCGGTCCACTATGGGGGTCAACAGCAATAAGGCACTCTGCCCCTCACCTGTGGAACTCTCTGCCCCCCGATATGAGATCAACATGGACTCTATCACCACTTTTCAAACACACCTCAAAACACAACTGTTGAGGCAGGCTCATGGCTAACGCCTATGCACTGCAAGCTGTATGTTTTTGCTTTCGATTTTAACTACGATATTTTCTATTAATTGTTTTTAATGGTATAGTAAGTGATTTCATTTCAATGACTGCAATAAATATGTTTTTGTGATGATTAGAATGTCTAGAACATGTACATTCATTGTATTAAAAGATATCCCACTTTTTTAATTAATTTTAATTTATTATTTAATTTATTATTATTATTTTGTTTTCTTTTTTAATAGATCATGGTAGTAAAACCTAGTAATAAGGTTAAAAACATTTTTTTTCCCAAGTAGGAATAAGTCCAGGCCTTGGAGGGTTAATTCAAACAATTATTAATTCAAATTTCTTCTTTTTTGGCTAGATTATAGAGTGTGGTGACCATATAAGGAGTTCCAGTTATTCTATAAAATAAAACTTTTGAGCGACACTGTCATGCAACCATAAAACCTGACATTCATTTATGAAATCCCTGGTAACTGGCACGATATTGTTTATTGTATTCGTGACTGTACAGTGCATAACTCATTATTGTGTTTAATTGGCTTAATTGCTGATTAATGCACTTTGTTGTTGTTTTATACACCCAGATATATATTATTTTTGTTGGGCCAGCATTAATATTGCGGCGCCTGCAGTCAGCATTATATGTATTAAAAACAGCCTGGGTGCACTGAGGCTCGCAGCATGTGTGTGACTATACAGTATTTACAGTCCATTAATTAACACCTTGGATTATGTTGTGTAAATGCAGTGTATATAGCTCTGCCTCTCTGTCCTTAATTGCTCTCCCACTCCAAGTGTATTATTTGCTTCGTGTCTCATTTTCCATGGCCTGCGATCACCCCAACTGAGAACAAAACCAGGGTTTGGGTAGGTGGGCAGGGGCGGATCTAAGCATGGGCATGGGGGGCAATGCCCTCCTAAATGCCCAGTCTGCCCCACCCAACACGATGGCATGCAAAACAACCCAAGATATTTCAAATTATAGTGCCTATATTTAAAATGATGTGAAACACTACTACTGCTACTACACTAACTACAGTTGTGGCACCACTAAACCAACAGCATTTCACCATTGATAACAGAAAACTCTCTGAGTCAGAGCTTTAGCTTTATGCATGCTGCGTGTCTGTTGCAACTTCAACAACTGATGTTATTATTGATGCTTTACTTGCCTAATGAAAGTCCTGTAACTGAAAATGGTATGGGTGCGGCCCCATACCATTTTCTCCTGCCCCCCAATTGGGAAATGTTACATCCGCCCCTATGCACGGGGAGGGATGGGGAAGGTTTGGGTCCGCACAATGTTATGACAGCACTACAGCAGCATTCGCACCTCTGACATCGCCAGAGCCCCCTTTTTTCTCCCCCTTTTTTTCCAGTATAGAAATACAACTCATCTGCCTGCTGTGTAACTGTTAAAATGTCACCCCCTCTCTGAATTCTTTGGTCGACATCAGAATATCCCCTCGTCCCCTCAAGAATTAATTAGAGCTATAGCGTGGAGCTGCACAGCGCACTGCAGAAAGACCACTCAGTGTCAAGGGATTTTTTTCTTGCCATTTTCTTCCACGTTGTACGTCTCTGCTTAGTATGAACATAATATTATGTGCACGTGTAGCTTCTTTCATTGCTTACTATACAGCCTGAGGCTTACACCCTCTGACTCCCTTCCCTAGTCCATATAGGGCGGGTAACACCTTTTAGCATTATTAGCATTATTAACAATGCTTAGCATTAGCATCACTGACTATTATTAGCATTACTTAGCGTTTTTGCTATTAGGATTACTTATAATTATTAAAGGGGAACTCCACCCATATTTTACTGTCATTGATGTAGCTTCAAGGTGTTGTGTGGACTTGATGAAGAAGTTCCCCCATTCTGTGTTCCCAAGAAATGGAGGTCTGAAGAAAACCACTAACATGGTGAAACATCTTGATGACATCACCAAGATTTATATTTTCGACATGTTAATGGATTTCTTTAGATGCTTCTTTTTTATGAGAGTACAAATGGAACCAAATGAATCCGTTAGGGTTCATTTGGTTGCATTTGTACACTCTCAGAAAAAAAAAAATAAAATAAAATGGGTGGAATTCCCCTTTAACAATGCTTAGCATTAGCATTACTTGCGATTATCACCATTACTTAGCATTTTAGCATTATTAGCAGCGATTGAAAAATAACAGACGGCAGTTATTGAAAAATATCAGACCTACAAAAATATCAGACCTACAAGCTCATAGCTTGTGGGTCTGATATTTTTGGAATATGATGAAAATGTGGTGCAAAATCTTTGAATCATTAAGGCCAAAATGGTCTAGTTTCCTTCTCCTTTTCCTTACTCTGCTACTCTCTGTGTTTCTCCTTTCGGTTTTGACAACCAGCCTGACAACGTGCTTTAGCGTCTCAAGCACATTTCTAGAAAAAGGGAGGGAGGGGAGAAAAAGATAATTGAAAGCACTTGTCTTGCAGACGACAAGGCTGGAAAGACTTTGTTAACTTGCTAAACTAAACGGCCCGCCTCTGGTGTGACTTTATGAATAAAACATAAATGCGATAGGTCTCCTAACGAGCACTGAACTTTAGACTTCTTTTATATTTCACATGCTTTTCCAATTATGAAGCAAGAGCGAGAGAGAGAGATAGGGTTGGGTTTTAGAATACGGCCAACAAATCGTCCTCCACGTGTCTGTGTGGTTTTCAAAACATTTTACTTCAGTTTATTACATGGCTTGAATGAATGCTCCAATCAGAAGCCAGCGTTCTGGTCACGTGAGCAGTCGTGAGAGGTCCGCTCTATAACGGACTTCTGCATAATCAAGGTCCCCAAAGTGCAAACAGCTGTGCTAATATAAATCCGTGGTGCGCTTCCACATTTAGTTCCAGCACGCCGTTAGCGGGTCCATTTGGTTATATGTATTTGGTTGTTTACATGCTGTTGCCATTCGAACAGGTTGATTTGTTTCCTCCTAACTGACCTTGGCTGCGCCTCAGTTAATAGGAAACAAATCACTGGTTCGTCAGGCGTTATCCCTTACTTGGTAAACCCATAACCACAACTCAACCCCATAACAAACTGCAAATAGTAACATATGGGTCCATTTTGGTTGATCCACTTGGACCCTCTTGGCGTTACGGACTTGTAAGCGTCCATTTGATTCCTAACCATCGATAATGCAGCTTGGGACCCCTTCGAAAATGTCAGGAACCGCTGGCTTGGCGGCTTGGTCTCGGCTGTGATTGCGAGCCTGTTTGCTTTGGGTTTGCTTCCTTGGGTTGCAGGATAAGAATGAATTGGATGTCAGTGCTCACTGTTGGGGGGTGGACTCTATCAGCCCACTCACTTGGGAGGTGCGTGCATGCATGCATGCATGCAGGCAGGGGAGGATTATACAATGGGCACGTTGGGCCAGGGCTAGGGGCTCCTGAGCTAGGGTGGGCCCTGAGCTTGAGCACGATCGCTAAGAGGCTCAGGCTCAAGCTCATCCACCCCCAGCCACACCCCCGCCCCCCCGTTGCGCACACGGTACTTGTCACTGTGGAGTTATGGACTTCGTGTCAATACAATAATCCCAAAAGTCCTAAACCATCATGATATGACACATTACTTTAGGTGTTTAAACAATTTGCACTTATGTGGCTTAGTTACTTTCAGTGTTTATCATTCTCAACCAATCCCATGCTGTAAATCCTGTTGAAATGCCGGTGCACTGGGCCGGGAAGAAAAAGGCTCCGGTGTAGAGGGGGGCCCTTTGGCTGACGGCGGCCCAGGGGCCCATAGTTTCTAGATCAGTCTATGCATGCAGGCGTGGATGTGTTTATTCTCAAAAGACATTGAGGTTTTCCCTCGGCTGCAGTGTTGTCGAGATGACAACATGATGACAACATTTTCAAAGCAATTAACGAAAAACAAAACAGCGACAAGAAGCGTAACAGAATCACTTCATCAGTGTGCAAACTAATACATGTTTAAAAACAGACGCAGACACTTGGGGGGTAAGTCTGCAATCAAAGATTGAATATGTAATAGGAGAGCAGATGTTTAATTTAAGCTGTAAGAAGGCATTCCGCTGGTCGGGACACTGAGACAAATGGCTGTTTTCCTAAACTCTTTGTTTACGTGTGGAACCCTTAGTGTAAGCCAGTGACTGGAGTGTGTCCTACTGTATAAGATACAGGATTTTTAATTCAGCAAAACTTTAGTAAAACTGAAGTCCAAAGCAGATACCAATACCAGTAATGATGTCAGAGCAATCCACAAGAGATTTTCCCCGTTAATTTTTCTCATAGACTTTTCAAAAATGATTTACAGTATATAAAAACAAGTACTGTATGCCGTGGACAAAAACAAAGAGTGCTTCAAAAAATATTTTCTTAACTGGAGTTTGATTTATTTAGATTTCTCCATGGCATTTAAATGTAAATGTGTCATCAATCCATATTCCAAGATACTTGTATTCAGTAGCACATTTTATACGTTTTGATCCATTCGTGGTAGTGATATGTACTCTAGTATAATCAATACCCTTTGCCCTAGAGAATAAATGAATTTAGTCTTTCCAAGCTCATGAGAGCATCATGAATTGCATTAAATGATTAGCGAATGCTGCAAATTATCGGTTGCAAGCTGGACAGAATCAACAACGCAGTAGGGAATGGTGTCATCTGCATAGAAATTGGCTTGGCAAGCCTCTAGAGTTGAAGCAATGTTATTAATATGAAGAGGGCCACGGATCAATCCATGTTATGGGACACACCTTTTGAGATGGGTGAGAAGTAAGAACCCTGGGTGGGTCTGGGTGGGTGGGCCCTCTCCCTCCCAGCTTTTACACACTGAGATCTCCCAGCCAAGTACTTTAGCTCTGAAACCACATGTACAAACACACCTGTATCTTGTTTACCTGTACTGTATGTTGCCATGCACTGTACAAGCGTATGGGTGCACACTGTATATTTGCCCGATTAAGGTTCTCAAACACTGTGAAACGTTTGCTGATGGTTAGAGTAACTGTCGAACCCGCTGTGGAGAAACAAAGGAATCCCAATGAATGAGAGGATGAATCAGAGAGAGAGAGAGAGAGACCATCCTTTTATTTTTGACACTCACGGCTCTACTCCTCTGAGGCTATCCGTGTCCGGCGTCGTGTCTGCATCCGTCTGCAGATAACGGCCCGGTCGGTCTGCGGCCGACCGTCTTCATTTAGCAAGAAGCTGCTGATGCATCGATTCATATCACCCCCCCCCCCACCCTGCCTGCGGATCATACATTAATGGATGAGAGGGGGCATTATCGCCACACATGTCTGCTCTCACCCACACCAACTAGGGAAATAAAATCCTGCGATCTCCCCCCACCCAGACCTCATCTCTCTCTCTCTCTCTCTCTCTCTCTCTCTCTCTCTCTCTCTCTCTCTCTCTCTCTCTCTCTCTCTGTGTGTCTGTCTCTCTCTCTCTCTCTCTCTCTCTCTCTCTATCTCTCTTTCTGTCTCTCTCTCCGTCTCTCTCTCTCTCTGTCTCTGTCTCTCTCAACCCAAACCGTGCAGGGCAAAACAGACTCAGTGGGAATTACACTTCCGGGTTTGTGAAAGTCACGCCCCTCCGTCGCACAGCATAATGTATGAACAGATTTTTGGCTCCAGTACTTTACAGTATCTACTGCAGTGTTTTTCAATTCAATTCAATTTTATTTGAGTGTCAAATCACAACAGGTTGTCTCAAGACACTTTACAAAAGAGAAAAGAAGAGAGGGGAACCGACAAAGATCCTCCCAGAGCAAGCAAAGGTTGCAACAGTGGTAACGAAAAACTCCCCTAAGGGAAGAAACGTCAGGCAGAACCTGACTCTGGGGTGGGCGGCCATCTGCCTTGACCGTGTCGGGGGAGAGAAGAAGAGGGGTGGGGAGAAGGGGTGGGGGGAGGAGAGGGGAGGAAGGGACAGAGAGAGAGATGAACACGAAAACAAGTAGTGACAGTAGACAGTGCAGTAATGTAGTATGGCGGTATGGTAGAACATTTTCGTTATATAATTCAGGATGGGTTGGTGGTATGTAGTTTAAAGTTCATAGGGGGCAGTTCATGGTCGTTATCGACGATGAGGCTTGGTCCACGGTGGTCCACAGTGGTCCACAGTGAGGATGTTGGTGGGCGTCGTGGAGGGTCCTGGTCTTGTCAGGGCACCTGGTAGTCTGATGGCGGTCCACAGTAGGGTTCTATGGATCTGCGTGGTAGAGGACAAGAGAGACTCCGGGGAATGGCTCCCCGGATGCAGTGTTAGTGACAGGACATACTGGGGCCAGGATGTGTAAATAACGGACCACTCCATCAGTAGCATGACAGACCACCCAGCCATCAGCCGGTGCGTTTGTAACAGGCACACACTAGCCATAGGCTTTTTCAAAAAGAAAGGTTTTTAGTCTGGTTTTGAAGGTACAGAGCGAGTCGGCCCCACGGACCGAAACCGGCAGAAGGTTCCACAGACGGGGTGCCTGTGACCTAAACGCTCTACCTCCTACTGTAGATTTTTGTATTTTTGGAACAGCGAGCATATCAGCATACTGTGAACGCAAGGGCGTTCTATTCGGTTTGTATGGGTCTATGAGTTCTTTCAGATATTGCGGTGCCTGACCATTTAGGGCTTTGTAGGTAAGAAGGAGGATTTTGAACTCTATTCTAAATTTAACCGGGAGCCAATGCAGAGAGGCCAGTGAAGGAGTGATATGTTCTCTTTTCTTGGTTCCTGTCAGCACGCGTGCCGCTGCATTTTGGACTAGCTGGAGGCTTTTTAGGGATTTATTTGAACAACCCGACAGTAGCGAGTTGCAATAGTCCAGCCTTGAGGTAACAAATGCATGGACAAGTTTTTCTGCATCATTTTGGGACAGGATGTGTCTGACTTTTGCAATATTACGCAAGTGGAAGAAAGCGTTTTTTGATACTTGTTTGATATGGGAATTAAATTAAAATTAAATTAATTTTTCAACCTTTTTCATACCAGGGCCCACTATTTATTCTGCATTTTAGCTACCGAGGACCACCACCACTGGAGTTATGGATCTTTAGATCTGTAACTCCATCATTTCTCCATAATTTAGTTGGGGACCACCTGGGAATCCTCTCAGGGACCCCTGGTGGTCCCTGGACCACTGGTTGAAAACCACTGATTCACGGAATGTAAATTATGTTCCTCTCTTTTATACTATATTATGTGGGATGGATGGACGGATAGATGGACAGATAGATGGATAGATGGACAGATAGAGACAGATGCATGACGCAAGAAGGACACAGGTCATCTCAGTCATTCCCTGCTATGTTGTCCCAGTCTCTTTCACCTTCACACCATGCGGACACAAGAGACAACAACATTGTCTCCATTCTGCCCCAACGCACATCCTCCTCCGCTATAGCTGTTAATTCTCCTGCCCACCTGCCATGCCTACCGTTCTACCGTGTGCTATATCAAAGACATCCAACTGTCCTCCCCCCCTCTGTCCCTCTCTAATCCCACTTTATCACTAGTCCCAGCAGGGAACCACCTCTGGGCGTCTTCCTCTCAATCTTGCTGCTGCTCAACCCCCCCCCAAAACTCACAACGGCCATTCTTCTTAGATCCTCCCCAAAGACCATTCAGACCATCACCACCACTTCTCTATTTATCCCTGTTTCCCTATCAGGGGCGGATTTAACATTTTCCCAATTGGGGGGAGGCAGGAGAAAATGGTATGGGTGCGGCTTTATCGCCCGTGGCGCGAAGCGACACGGGCGATGAAGCCGCACCCATACCATTTTTTGGTGACATGACTTATATTAGGCAAGTAAATCATCAATAATAACACCAGTTGTTGTTGAAGTTGCAACAGACGTAATGACGTAAAGCTAAAGGTCTGACTCGGAGAGTTTTCTGTTTTCGATGATGAAATGCTGTTGGTTTAGTGGTGACACAGCTGTAGTTAGTTAGTAGCAGTGGTAGTGCTTCAAATCATTTTGAAATGTCTTGGGTTGTTTTGCATGGCATCATATTTGGTGGGGCAGTCTGGGCATTTGGGGGGGGCATCCGCCACCCATGCCCATGCGTGGATCCGCCCCCCATGCCCATGCGTGGATCCGCCCCTGTTCCCCATTATCTCTCTCCAATCATCTTCCTCTTACACCTCTCTCTCTCTCTCTCTCTCTCTCTCTCTCTCTTACACCTCTCTCTCTCTCTCTCTCTCTCTCCTGAGGATCCATCTATGATACAGTGATGCGAGAGCAGAGGCAGAATATCTATACTCACAGGGAGAGGCCTCTGTGTGACCCCTCCTTAATGAGTTTTAGCTCGCAACAGTCTAGCATATATTGAGGTGCGCATGCACACGCACGCACACACACACGCACACACGTAGATTAGCAAAGAAAAGGTACCGTATAATATGCTATGCATTGCACTTTTTCCACTCATGGAGGAGCGTCTGCATATTCACACACCACAGCAGAGATCAGGCTCAGATCGATGCTTGGTTTAGTATTTTGGTTCCATCTTCATCCAACGATTGGCCATGCAGCCTCAAGATGCTGGTAGGAAGGATGGTTTGGAGAAAAAAAAAAAGGATTTCAAATTTTGTATTCAGTCTCTTCAGGCATGTGGGCAATCGGTCAAAGTGTTAACTTTCCTTTTGTTGCTTTCTTTCATTTTAGGCATTCCTATAAGGAAAAAAAAACTTTACATGCAAACACTTGAAAGTGGCACCTTTCTTACCAGTCACTTTACAAAAAAATACTATGGATCTTTTTGTATGTCATAATAATTCTTATAAATTCCAAAATTGTATGTTTCACATTAGAAAACATGCTATGGATCTTAAATATTTTTGAATATATATATTTTGAATATATAAGATATATAATTGAATATACTAAATATAATTGAATTGAATGTTGAATATAATTCAATATTATATATTTTATATACTGTATGTTTCACTTTATAAAAAAAATAGTGTGGATCTTGTATTAACTTTCTTCTCATACCCATATATGAGGATTGTATGAAAGGTGCCACTTTCAAGAGTTTGCATCTCATGTTTTTTCCATAAGGGTTACCCTTTTGTGCATTTTTCACAGTTTCCTTCAAGTATAGTGTCAGCACTACAATGTACAAATGATATTGGTATAAACTAGGGATGACCCAATGCACTTTTTTCAATTCCGATCCGTCAACTCCAAAGCATATCCCACAACCTTTTATTCACCTGCCATAGTGTCAACCTCTTACCTCTGTGTTCTACTTGCCCTCAGGTCGTGGTCACTTGCCCCCCAAAAATATATTGTAAATTTTGCATTTAAGTTTACTTGCTACTTGGGTGCTTTCCCTGAGAGGGTTCCAGGTGGTCCCCAGCTAAGTTGGTTAACCAGATGTAACTCTTGAGAATGTAAAAATGAAACCAAATGGACCCTTGCGGGTCCATTTGGTTTCATTTTTACACTCTCAAGAGTTAGAATTCATCATCTTAATTAGCCCATAGTGGTCACAGACCCAGTAGTCCCTGACCCCAGCAAAATGACAGTTTGGAACCAAATGAACCTGGGAGAGAGATGGGTAGAGATAGCTAGAAAGCAGGGAAAGACACAGAGGCAGAGTGCAATGACTGCCTTCAAGACAAATTTATCTTGTGTGGTGTTATAGTGCACTAAGTTGCACACTTGCCCGATCGGGCAACCAGGTAGCAGTCTTCACTTGCCACACCATTTTTTTTTACTTGCCCCGGGCAAGTGGGCAAGTGTTAGTGTCAAGCCCTGCCTATACAGTATCGAGACATCCACCCCACAGCAGTGGAGTAAACGCATAACATCTGTCTCTGGGATGTACCTGTATATTGTAGTAATATACCGTTAGTGCAGTAGCCTATATAAAAATGGAAATATTTCAGTAAAGTAAAATTACCTCCAAAATAATTGCAGCCCTACTATAGTTTACTTTACACCATATGGCGCCCGATCGCGTTTCCAGCGACGCCAAACACGTTGATCACTGCTGGCAGCGTCTCAGAGTGAGAGAGGAACGGGAATGTTGTCAAAGTGCCGCGGGGCATGTAGTACGTGCCACTCTCTGTGTCGCAGAGCGAAGGCAGAAGAGGCAAGAATCGGTCGGGAGAGGTTTCGGGGGGGATGGGGGGAGGGGAGGGAGGTTTGGGGGGGGGGGGGGGATGATGGGGGGTGGTGTCTGCTATGGGTAAACTAAGGTGAGGCTTTCCTGCATGAGTGATCGCCTCCGTGGGACAAAAGCTGCTGATACAGACGGAAGTCAGGATGATTTTTTGAAAGCGTGCGTGTGCTGGTGGTAGAAGCTTCTGCTACTCCGTGAGACGAGTTGACGGCTGGCTGGGAGGGAGGGAAGGAGGGGTCGAACGAGACGGGAGACAGGAGACAGGAGACAGGAGCAGAGACGCTTCACACTAATGGGTACACGTGAGCATTACGGGAGAGAGGGAGGGGTGGATGGATGGATGGATGGATGGATGGATGCAGGGACATGATGGCATGCAAAACAATCCACATTTCAAAGATATTTCAAATGAAAGTGCTTATGTTTAAAAAAATTTGAGACATTGCTACTGCTACCCTTAACTTTATGCATGCTGCGTGCCTTTGCAACTTCAACAACCACTGATGTTATTATTGATGTTTGCTTGCTTAATATACAAGTCCTGCAACCGAAAATGGGTACCCGTGCTTCGCGCCACGGGCGATGAGGCTGCACCCATACCACCCTTACCCTGCCACCCTCCCCAATTGGGAAATGTTACATCCAGGCCTTGATGGATGGATGGATGGATGGTGATAGAGAGAGAGGCATGCACTGATGCACATATCAGCTCTCTTTCCTTGATTTGCTCCACTCCCTCCAAACATGAGTCAACCCCTTGTGTTGCATCATGTCCCATAATGACAATGGAAAATGTTACAAAACTGTTAATGAAATCGGGGCGCACTTACAGTAGGCTAAGTGACATGTGACTAATCCAAACCCTCGCCCTGCCATTCAAGGCAGTGAAGGTTTTTTTCTCCCCTGTTTATCTCTCATTAATGTAGCCTCTTGAAACCCACACGTATACCAAATCATGCACACAGTCCTTTTTGCCTCTTGCAGGTTCTTGCCCCCATTAGCATCTCTTGAGTATTGGAGAGTACAGGGGCGGATTGGCACATATTTTCCCACCGGGACAATTTTGCCTTTGCCAGGCCGCCCTGGTAGGGGCAGCTGGTTAACCAGATGTAACTCTTTGAGAGCGTAAAAATGAAACCAAATGGACCCTTGCGGGTCCATTTGGTTTCATTTTTACACCCTCAAGAGTTAAAATATTCATCATGTGAATTAGCCCAACTTAGTCTACACAACTAGAGAATGTAGAAGATGAATGGTCATTTTGATCTGTATGTTCCAGGCGAGCATCTAGCGCATTCTAGTGCATTTTGGAAGTGCCACTAGTGCATTTTGGATCTTGTCCAGGCCACTAGGTGGCGCAGGCCACCGGGAAAACTCCCTGTACTCCAGATGGCCAATCCGCCCCTGGGAGAGTTCATGGTTACCAAACACTGGGGGCTGCAGAGGCGTGGTGTAGTGGGTGGATGACTCAGGATGTGAAGGTGAGGGACGGTGTGTGTGGTTGTGTGTGGATGTGTGTGTGGGGGTTGGGAGAGGTCATTTCCAGACTATTTCCTCTGTAATTCAGTGTGAAGATAGCAATCGCTGGTGGTGTGTCTCCAGCTATTTATTCATGCCCTCGTTTTCATCGGGCACCGTACCAGGAACACGCTCAGTGGCGTTCGAAGCAATTTGGAGCCCCAGGCAAGATTTTCCCTGGAGCTCTGGGGGAAAATCTCCTGTGACGTCATACCTATGACAGGCACCGTAAAATGCCGCCGCCACAAGGGATAAAATTATGAACTATAGATGTTCAATTCTAGTTATAGAGGACCAGTGTTGGGCCGTAACTAATTTTAGATTACATATTACTGTAATATTATTACTTTTGCTCCAAAAAGTAAAGTAACGAGATTACTCTGCAAAAATGGGTAATAAGTAACGCATTACTTGCAAGTAACGCCAAGTTACTTTTTTAAAATGAGCTTGTTGTTGCACGCAAAAATAGAACAGATTTACAAGCTATCGACAGGTACTGTAACAACAGAGATGTGCAGTAGATTGTAGATCCAGTCCACACGCTGCATCCTGCGCACAGTTATGTAAACTACAAATCGCATTGCTGCTTTATTTTGTAATAAACGGATTATGTTGTACTTCTCTAATTTTTTCAAAAGCGGTGTTGAGAACTTGGGAAAGTAATAACGTAATATGTAATATATTACTCTTCAAATCCAGTAATAAGTAAAGTAATGATATTACTTTGTCTAAGGGGTAACGAGTAAGTAAAGAAGTTACTTTCCTAAGTAATATTGACCAACACTGTTGGAGCCCCAGGCAAGATTTTCCCTGGAGCTCTGGGGAAAATCTCCTGTGACGTCATACCTATGACAGGCACAGTAAAATGCCGCCGCCACAAGGGATAAAATTATGAACTATAAATGTTCAATTCTAGTTATAGAGGACAAGTATAATGTATTTATCCATATGAGGCTTATTAGCCTGGGATCCTTTTAAAGCATGGCTGGTGGTCGCCCGGTGCCCCCCCCTCCACCCCCTCCCATCATGGCGCCCCTGGCAACTGCCTAGTCTGCCTAATGGCAAAAACGCTCCTGAGTGCGCTGCATATACAGCAACGGCTGATGGCGTTTTCTAAAATGCAACCTTTTTTTTCCGGAGTCCAAAGTGTGGGAATCCTCCGTTGCCTCGGACTCAATGATTATAGGACGCTGAGGATCAGAATCGATTATAATAACCTATACAAGCATCCACATGGTGGCTCAGCCCAGCCCCGGGAGAGACAGTCAGCTGGGCTAAGTGCTGTCCGTGGGGCTAGTTGGTCCAGAGGCGCCCATCTCTTATCTTGTATAGTCACCGGAGCAGCAGTCACTACGTTAAACAGACATTTTACAGCGATTAAAAAAAAAAAAAAACTCCCTTGTGCCTGTCAGCCTGACAATAAAGAAACTTGAGCTGTATTGTTAGCCCAAGGCTTGTCATAAGACACGTCTCTGTTGAGGTGACTCGCATTGAAGCTGTTTTCATTTTAGCTATAGTGTATGTCAGGGGCGGAGTGTAGGCATGGGCATGGGGGGGGCAATGCCCCCCTAAATACCCACTCTGCCCCCCCAAACACGATGCCATGCAAAACAACCCAATATATTTCAAATTAAAGTGCTTAAAATGATATTTAAAATGATTTGAAACACTACTACTGCTACTAACTAACTACAGTTGTGTCACCACTAAACCAACAGCATTTCATCATTGAAATCAGAAAACTCTCTGAGTCAGACCTTTAGCTTTATGCATGCTGCGTGTCTGTTGCAACTTCAGCAACAACTGATGTTATTTTTGATGCTTTACTTGACTAATAAAAGTCCTGTAACTGAAAATGGTATGGGTGCGACTTCATCGCCCATGTCGCTTCGCGCCACGGGCGATGTAGTCGCCCCCATACCATTTTCTCTTGCCCCTCTAACATATTCTCTTACCCCCCCCGCAAACGGCACATTTTACATCCGCTCCTGTCGTGCGCCAACAGGCACTTTTATAATAAAAGCATAAAAGCGTCCTTATAAGACAGCAGCAGCGTCTCTTGCACTCCTCGCACTTTTCCTAATTGTGTTCTTTTGAATTGCAATTCCGGCGTTCCTTGTTGTTGTTTTGCGCGCCGTTAATTCTCCCTGACATTTCGAATTAAGATGCACGAGGTGCAACGTTTTATTTATTAAAAACACATTTCCTCCCGGGGGAGGGGCTGTTTACTGAGCCGAACAGTTTAACCGGTGTATAAGTCAATGCGTTTCACATTCCCCCCCCCCCCCCCCCCCCCCCTCTTTTCCTCTGGCACGTTGCTGCACGAATTGGATCTGTCTAGAATGCCCCGGGGGAGCATTGCTTTTTAATCAGGATCCATCAGTTTGACAATTAAAGGTGATTAAGTAATCAGTGTACCCATGTCGTAGCTCCATCATTATCTCGTTGATGGCCGTCCTGGCGTAGATGAGGAGACGAGATTCCACGTCCCGCGGGACTCCGGTATGGGTCTTCTGGGACGCTAAGGTCGTCAGCTTAGTGATTTGCTGATTGATTGAGGGCTACCTCGTCTAGGTGTTATTATCACAGTACATCTCACTGCCGACGCACAAAAACAATCGCAGCCTATTTTTTGTGTGATTTGCATGCAAAACATTCCGCGTTGATTTGTTTTCTCAACAACAGCGCTCCCGTTCTGTGCTTAAGTGTTTGCCGTGTTTATAACCCCACTAGACGGTTCCATTTGTCACAGGACCACTCTGATTCCCCAAATGTGTGCACGGCACGCACGCCGGCGAATATACAAACGTATGTCACGATCACATACTTCACTATAGCAATCCAGGGGAAAAAAAACGCGCAACCACTTATCCCAGCAACTGAAACCCTACATTATTTATGATTGAAGAGGCTCTACTGTAGCATGGTGTACGCAAAAGCAATAATAAGCTATGAGAAGGGGAGGGAGGGGGGAAAAAAGCACAATTGAACAAAGGAAATACAATGTAGAAATGCCTCTAAATGTAAGTAGTGAATAATGCATAATGTGGTAGTGATACGAGTCCACGCTGACCAGAACATGCAAGTAAAGTGTTTCTCAGCAGGGTATCTTGTATATTTATTTAGGTACCCTGTGGTGGAGTAGTGTGGCCTTTTATTCGATCCTCTTAACAACAAAATGGTAAAGCTGTTATCCCTGGTTGCTATGAGCTGGGACCAGGGGCGGATTGGCACATATTTTTCGGGATAATTTTGCCTTTACCAGGCCACCCTGGTGGGGGCAGCTGGTTAACCAGATGTAACTCTTTGAGAGCGTAAAAATGAAACCAAATGGACCCTTGCGGGTCCATTTGGTTTCATTTTTACACCCTCAAGAGTTAAAATATTCATCATGTGAATTAGCCCAACTTAGTCTACACAACTAGAGAATGTAGAAGATTAATGGTCATTTTGATCTGTATGTTCCAGGCGAACATCTAGCACATTCTAGTGCATTTTGGAAGTGCCACTAGTGCATTTTGGATCTTGTCCAGCAGGCCACTAGGTGGCGCAGGCCACCGGGAAAACTCCCTGTACTCCAGATGGCCAATCCGCCCCTGACTGGGACACTATACACTACACTGGCCTTTTTCTGCTTACGGTTGGGTTTTTTTCCCAGCCTGCATAAGCTCAGTTTCTACTGCAGTGTTATTTGGTAAATTCTGCGTGATGATGACCTCAACTGGGCTGGTGTGTACTTTTTATACTGTAGTACTGTAGCATTTTCTTTTTTTATTGTGCAAAAATAGTTTTGTTTTTTGTTTTTCCTGGAATGGGCAGAAAGAAAATTTGCAGTTCTCAACCTACTCTTTGTGCCAAGAAAATGATCTGTGCCAGGGACCCCTCGGAAGACACCAGCATTAAACATAAATAAATAAACAATCAAATAATTAATTAAATAAATAAATGAATAGAAGTACCTAGAACTTAGAAGATGTACAACAGTGGTTTTCAACTAGTGGTCCGGTGACCACCAGTAGTCCTTGAGGGGGCTTCAGGTGGTCCTCAGGCTAAATGATGGAAAGTTGGTTAACCAGATGTAACTCTTTATGAAACCAAATGGTCCCAGGCTTTGCGGGTCCATTTGGTTTCATTTGTACATTTGCAAAGAGTTAAAATGTTCATCATACCAATTATCCCAAGTCTACACAACAAGAGAATGTAGAAGATTTTGATCTGTAGGTTTGACTGTTTTGTTTCCACAAATCCAGCCTGGAATTGTGGACAAAAGCAAAAGAGATCTTTAGTTTTGGGGTGTGTGGGTTTAAAATGTCCTCAAATGGTGGTTTGTGGCTCAAATACTGAAAATAATAGTGGACCCTGGTATGAAAAAGGTTGAAAAGCACTGATGTACAAGGTCACAGAGATGCAGCTGTGAGTGTGCTATTCATGAGAGTTTTCTTAAAGAACACTATACTGTTACTATAGTGTACAAGTAGGCATCTATTATGACGGATGCTTTCCTGTTGCACGGGTTAAAAGATCATGGATTCTTCTCGTTCTTTCCTTCCTTCCTTTTTTATGTCTGAGGAATCCGTTGGATTAGATTGACTTCAGGACGGAATGAAAACCGAGACATACTTGAGACTTCCTTGAGACGTGGTAAAGTCCGTTTGCATTATCTCTCTCCTGCTAAATGTCAAAGTGAAATGTTCATCACGTCTTCGCCACGGCAGCGGGGATATCAGCCCGGTGGAAAGAAAGAATATAGACTTTATCTCCAGAAGATTTCACTTCAAAAGAATAGTTAAATCCAATGATTCCAGAATCTAACGAATGGTAAGCTGATATTCCTGTTGCTGTGAGCTGGGATACAGGATTTTGGTGCTTTACAATTGTTTTTGTCAGCCTGCCTAAGCTCTGTTTCCACTGCAGTATTTGCTGAATTCTGCTTATTGACGTATTAGCTGTATGAAGGCTCATGTAAACAGCTTATCCTCGCTATGACCTCAACTGGGATGCCTACTCTTTGCACAAACAGTAGCTGACTAGTACTGCTGCATGCATTCAACAAGAGGTTCTTTGCTGGAAATGGCCACAATGATTTCAGTTACATAACCCACACGAGGCCTTCTAAAATCAGTTCTCAAACTTTTTTTTTTTTCTGGCAAGGACACACAAAACGATGTGTTCGGCTGCAGACTCCCATCAGACAATTTTTTTTTTTTTTTTTTTTTTTTTTTTCTTTTTCAGACAGGGCCGGATCTAGGCATGGGCATGTGGGAGGCAATGCCCCCCTAAATGCCCTGACATGATGGCATGCAACGAAGCCAAATTTCAAAGATATTTCAAATTGAAGTGTTTATATTAAAATGATTTGAAACACTACTACTGCTACTAACTAACTACAGTTGTGGCACCACTAATACCAACACCATTTCATCATTCAAAACAGTAAACTCTGAGTCAGACCTTTAGCTTTATGCATGCTGCGTGCCTGCAACTTCAACAACAACTGATGCTATTATTGATGCTTACTTGTATAATATCCGTATGTCCTGTACAAGGTATACATCTTGTGGGTTGCAGAATGAAAGAATTTAAATGAAAATGGTATGGGGGTGGCATTCATGACATTTTCGCCTGCCCCCCCAATTGGAAAATGTTACATTCAGGCCTGGTTCCAGATTCAAGATTTTAAAAATACAGCGTTCACATTTTATATTACGGCTCATTATTCCAAAGATTTCCTCAGACATAACCGCAGAGCACGTCTATAATTTAAACCCAAATAAGCTCAGTCCGCCCAGAAATCCTAGCAGCGTCTTTTTTTTTTTCCGTTCCGGAGACTGACGGCGGCGGCCTCTCGAAAAGGATCAGGACCCGAGAGCTCAGGCATGTCCTCTAAATGGAGCGAGTCGTGTTAATCATTGCCTGTGATTAACCTTCCTTCAGACCTAACCTCTGAGCTCGCATCTGATTGCGGGGGCACAGCGTGGCTCGCGACACATGGGGTTTTCGAGTGGGCCTGCACTTAACATACAAAATCAGTTCAATAAAGGAAATCAATAAGCCAAAGAAGACAAGGCAGGGAAGAAGGAGAGAGAGAGAGGATTCTGCATACCAAGATGAAAGCGCCTGAAACTTATTTGCACAAATTAGAAAGGCCCCTCCTCGCTCAACCCCTTCGTAACCTTTCACAGGCAGCGTTTGATGTACTCAGACAGGTCACCGCGGAGTCGCCCCCCGGCTTTTAACCCATTGTGTCCTGACCCTCGATGGAGTTTCTGCACCAGATTATACAGTATTTCTTGACACCAGATTATAGCTGCAGCAACATTCTAGCTTTTGACGCTAGATTCTACAGTAGTTTCCGAACTAGATTGTAGTTAATTGGCACTAAATTATAGTTTCTGATGATAGGATCTACTTTTGACACTAAAATTTAGTTTCTGACGCGAGACGAGTTTTGACACTAGATTATATAGTCTCCTGACACTAGATTCTAGTTTTTCTGAAAAATCTGTGTTCCTGTGTCCAGGCCAAGCCAAGGACCACCAGAATTATCCATATTTGGCCGCAGAACCACATCTGAAAACACATTGTTCTAGGGATCCGCCGCAGATGCAAAAATTTGAGTTAAAATGTTTGCTTCCAAAATAACATATTCAGAGATTTGCAGCACATTTTCACAATTTTTCAAAATAGCAGAACAACAAGCTCATGTCGCGCCACTCGGTGGGCGACATGAGCTTGTTGATCTGCTATTTTTATAAAACACAAAACGCGTTCAGGACACAAAGGGGTTAATGCCGCGTCGGAACGCTCACCGAGCGCCATGGTTTGAGGGTGTTAAGCCGCACGGGCGTCAATGGAACAAAGCTATCGATGGGCTGAGATTCTGAGTGGCCTCTTCAGATACTTGGCGTCGTGCCTGGTATTGAGGCGAACCAACCTAATATGGGAGGTTTTCGGTCACGGACGTCCAGTACGCCAACAGTGTATAAAGAATGGCTGTGTCATTCACGCCGCCGTCCATTGACCGTGTCTTATCTGTTTCCCGTCACATCTGTCTACCGCCGTGTCCATCTGTCACTGTCACCTGTCTCCCCAGTGCAGGACTCTCTCTCTCTCTCTCTGTCTCTCTCTCTCTTTCTTTCTCTATCTCTCCCCACCCACTGCTCATTCTATTCCACAAAACATGCTGTTCACTCTTTATCCACCAGATGCCCTCAGACCTTCCCTCCTTCACCCCCATCACCTGGACTCCCATTCTGCCCAAAAATAGCAAGCGTTCACGGCGAGTGGCGCGCTATGAACCGTGAACGACTGCTATTTTTCAATGAACAGTTCTAGTGTCCCCTCACTTCGCCTTCCACCCGACAGTGAAAGACCACGGCTGTGTTCCTCCTTCTCGCCTGCTTCTCGCTCCCTCATCGATTCCCTGTAGTTACTTTAGATCTTAAAGGCCTAAAAAGCAATCACACTCATGTGAAGTGATGGGGGCCATGCGGGGTCATCATGACACATCCTCATTCATCATGCGCCGCATTCCGTGCTCAGCCTAATGGAATTGTTAAAGTTGTTATATTGTTCAAATTTACCGATGTCCAACACTCCAAAAATGCAATTTTTGCTATATATCGTCTTTCCTCCATGTCAATAATGTCTTGACACACTTTCACTTTTGGTTCATCTGTGGTTCAGCCATAACCCATGTGCCAACCCCCCTCCCCAGGTCAGCACTCAGTAGAGTGCCAACTTGCGCATGAGCAGGGCGAGCGACCAGAGAAACTATTCACAGAATGGAGAGAGAGAGAGAGAGAGAGAGAGAGAGAGAGAGAATCAGCCAGGAGGACACGGTAAGTGTATCCCTCATGTTCCCTCAAGTTCTTTTTGGCAGAATGGCAGTCTACGTGTGTTCATTTTTTATTCTCCCGTGACAATCATCCTCCACATTACACCCCGCCAGGGCTTTCGGATCCAGCTGTGTGACATGTCATGAGTAATTGCCCTCTCGCATCAAATTGATGCTCGCTAAGGAGAGGTCTGATCAATTTCTCAATCTCTCTCTCCATGCTCGGATGGCAAAGCGTGAGTGGAGGACGTGAAGATGGGAGTTTGAGTATTGTGATCTTGCGATATTCTGCTTGTTTCTAACCCTGCTCTATCCTCACTCTTCTTTGTTGCCTGAACCAGAGGTAGAAGTCGACAATAATTCTAAATGAGGAGTAAGGATTAAGATGCAGCCAACACAGTCCCCAAAATTGTGAATGTATTGATCACAGATTACTATTAATACATGCAAATTAACTTGTCAGTCACAATAAAAACCTGTCCGTTTGTCCATCTAGCCTTGTGACACACTCCATACATGTCCATCAGTCCATCACACCTTGTCACACAC
Source organism: Benthosema pterotum (assembly GCA_039105355.1). Classification (NCBI taxonomy): domain Eukaryota; kingdom Metazoa; phylum Chordata; class Actinopteri; order Myctophiformes; family Myctophidae; genus Benthosema; species Benthosema pterotum. Next base: position 41,005,297 of record CM076981.1, on the reverse strand, counting down.
TCCATCTATGACCGTCTCCATATGAAGAGTGTATTTTCTTCTCCACAACTCCAAAATGAAACCAAATGGATCCGTTACACTCCCAAGAGTTAAATTATGGTCAAACATCTGAAAGAATCTACACATTTAGAAAATGTAGAGGAATTGTTATTTTGGCAAACATGTTGCCAGTTATCTCGTAAATTGTGGACACACACTTGAAAATGGTCAGTTTTGGGGTCGGAGAGACTCAAACTCAACATCAAATGGTGGTCTATGTGGCTAAAACGCAGGATAAATAGTGGGCCCTGGTATGAAAAGGATGACACGGCTAATCCGTGCACATCTGAATTTCTGAAACAAATACAGCGATGATAGAGAAACTCTTACTGTAAGAACTGTTATTTTCAATATACTGCACTGTCTGGCTTTCACAATTATTCACAGTACATTGGCATTCCAGACGTACTGTAATTAACCACAAAACAAACAGAATGAGCGTTAACGGCTCATCAGAACCTAGCATGTCGGCTATTGGTTTTGTGTGTTTTTTGTAGTTCTTTGCTATCGGAGAATGTTATGCGCAGCCCCATGGGCAGATTCCACTCGTCAGGCCCATCAGTGTGCTAATGATCGGGTAATCAATGCTACAGCTCTTTAAACAGTGACTGGCACTTACTAGTTAAACAAAGTTAACAGACGGATTAGCCGTGTCATCCGCCTCTTCACACCATCATAAACAGACATTGTGCTCAGCTAGAAACCTATTTTGGGTAATTGCCCTCATTCCGTGCTGTTTGAATTCATTAAGCCAGGGCATTTGCGACTGATGAACTGCACGCGAAAGTAGATTTTTAAACGCTGCGGTTTTCACTTGGTCTCTCACTTTAACCCTTGCTGTACTGTACGCAGCGTTCTAAGCATTATGCTATGCTTTAGCTATGCTTTAGCTATTGAAAAATGGCAGATCTGCAAGTTCATAGCACGCCACAGAGTTGTGCGCTATGAGCTAGTAGATCTGCTTTTTATGTGAGAATTTGGTGAAAATCTTTGAATATCTCTGAATTATTTCAGAAGCAAACATTTTAACTTAAATCTAGCGTCAGAAACTAGAGTCTATAGTGTCAGAAGCTGGAATCTAGTGTCAGAAGCGGGAATCTAGTGTCAGAAGCGGGAATCTAGTGTCAGAAGCTGGAATCTAGTGTCAGAAGCTGGAATCTAGTGTCAGAAACTAGAATGTAGTGTCAGAAACTAGAATGTAGCGTCAGAAACTAGAATGTAGCGTCAGAAACTCAAATGTAGCTCCAGAAACTCTAATGTAGCTCCAGAAACTAGAATCTAGAATGTAGTGTCAGAAACTAGAATCTAGCGTCAGAAAATAGAATCTAGTGTCAGAAACAAGAATGTTGCGTCAGAAACTAGAATCTAAGGTCAGAAACTAGAATCTAGTATCAGAAACCAGAATCTACTATCAGAAACTAGATTCTAATTGAGACAAAATGGGTTAATCTGCGGCCATGGCAGCCAAACATGCCTGTCTTTGTTTTGCAACGCGGTTCTCTCTGTGTGGCTTTTAGACAGAGATTCAAATATCAGCCCACATGCGCGGAATGCTTATGCAGTATGAATTTATCAATGCACAGGCTTATTGGATGCTTTGTACCCCTCGCTATCCCTGGGCAGACTCTTTCATCATGTGGAGAGTCCTTTCAGACATGTCTCCTCTCCTGAATCTCCCAAGACCCGAACAAACACGGGCCATTAGTCCGATCAATACTGCACTGAACCGCTTTTATATCATATCATGGCTTCATTGCATGCACTTTACACAAGGAGGGGTCAGGCAGTGTAGATGATGATGATGATGATGATGATGATAATATTAATAATAGCAGAAGAAGAAGAAGAAGAAGAAGAAGAAGGATGTACTAAAACCAACAATGAACCTACGAGGCTTAAAGTAATCTTTGAACTAACAAAACGAAGGAATGGAATGAATGCAATTCATATCATTCATTAACGGCTAATCTCAAACGACATATTTCATTTTCGTTCTAAGTGAAACATTTGTGTGGAAGTTATTTGAATGTAGATTAATAGTTTTCATTTAGGTACAAGTACAAGTAGGTACAAGTATTTCTATTTCTCCAGATGGTTGGGCGTTAGTGTGTTGGTCAGAGGTATATACTGTATGTATATCACATATGACACATGTGACCGGTCAAAGACTCAATCCATGCCTCCGACAAATGTGGGCGTTGCTGGTTAAAGGGTATTCCGCCCATTTTCAAACATTGCCTGAGTGTACAAATATGAACCAAATGCACCCTAGTGGATCCATTTGGTTCCATTTGTACCCTCTAAAAAAATAAAACATTAACTTGGTGAAACACAACTTGATATGTCATCAAGTTGTGTTTGACCATGTTAATGATTCTTTGATTCTTTCATTCAGACCTCCATTTCTAGGAAACACAGAATGGCGGGGACCTTTTTATCTTGTCCACACAAAGGGCTCCATTTTTGTCACACGCTTAAATCCCTTATCCCAAACCCCTTATCCCTCTTTTGCTATTTTGATAAACGTTTTGGAATAGTTCAACGCAGCAATCGACTGACATGTTGTTTTAAATTAGTTTAAAAAGTCAAAGAAGTTAAGAGATAAGAGGTTTAGAGGTAACGAAAATCTAGTATATTGATGACTAAGTATATTGATGACATAAAATGTTGAAAATGGGTGGAGTTCCGCTTTAAAGGGGAATTCCACCCATTTTCAACATTTTTTCTGAGAGGGTACAAATGCAACCAAATGAACCCGTTAGGGTTCATTTGGTTCCATTTGTACGCTCTCAGAAAAAAAGAAGCGTCTAAAGAACTCAGACCTCCTTTTCCTGGGAACACAGAATTGGGGGAACTTTTTTTAACATGTCCACACAACATTTTTAAGGTATATTACTAACATATTAAAACGCTGAAAATGCGTGGAATTTCTCTTTAAGTGAGGCTTTAGGTGGGTCGCCGCCACCCATCAAGAGACCTTTCCCGCAGGGCATGCAGCTGGCAGGTGGCGCCGGTTAGTACCGGTGAACTGGGCCTGTCACGTCACGCTCGAGACGTTTACGCAGTTCATTGTACAAAACGAGGGTTTGACTGTTTGCCCGGCCCTGGCTGCGTGTGTGTCAAATCAGGTCCCATCTAGTCTGATGAATAATGACACACATAGATTTGCTCTGAAAGGTTTCCCTTCCCGTGATTAAGAGTCAACACTGGATGCCGCGAGAATCCTGATTCTAATAAATTTGCTTTCCATATGCAAACCAGCCGCAAAACAAACTCATCAATTTCGCATCAGCTTTCATTTAGCTTAATGGCTAGCCATTAACAAAACCAATTGCCTCCCCTCCTTTTAGTTTTCCCCTCACTGTGATTTTGCATGTTATTAGAATACACATGCACACACAATGGCGTGTGCATGACACACGCAGGCGTACTGTATGCACACTTCATGCACATGCAGACGTACACACGCACGCACTCTCACACACACACACACACACACACACACACACACACACACACCACACACACCACACACACACACACACACACACACACAAAGAACAGACTTTCCTTAACGAGCTGATTCGTTCCCTTTAGGCAGCCTTTGGGACATGCTTGCTCAATGTACGAGATCCAAGCATGAATCATGCAAATACAGTGTGTTTTAAAATGACGGTCCTTATATTCTATATACCGAGGAGCAACATGGGGATCTGGGGAGTCGCACGTCTTCAACGTCAAGCAGAAACCTTGTATCTCTCTGTGTATTTTTCCAACTTCATGGATTTCGTCCATGAATGAATCGGAATGAAACAGAATTTTGGAAACGTTTGCATAATTGAAGAAAAATTGCATAATAATAACATGCCCCAAATAGTTCACAGCTCAGACAGTAACCCTGGTGTTATTTTGATTTTTTTTTAAACCACATTCGGCGTGTACACCGTTTGGTGTTCTAAGCATTATTAGCATAATTAGCATTACTTAGCATAATTAGCATTACTTAGCATTAGCATTAACTGCATTACTTACTTGACATTAATTGGCATGATTAGTATTATTAACAATACTCATTAGCATTATTAACATCATTAGTTACGCTAATTAGTTATGCTAGCATTATTTAACATTATTAGCATTACTTAGCATTACATAGCATCATTAACATTACTTTAGTTATTGAAAAATATGGTGAAAATGTGGTGAAAATACATTTTTCAGTTCAGAACGGGTTAATAAATATTTCCCAATGAAAAATATTAACACAAGCTTATGGCTAAAAATAACAGCTATGCCAGATCCACTGAGGTTCCTCTCCTCCATTTCCTGTGTAAGTAATGGTTTCGGAAGAGGACATATACAAGGTTTTTCTCGCCTCGATATTGATAATGTTTCGTCCTTGCTTTCGGGGGTTGGCAGATCAAGGTTTTTTTTTTTTTGCTACCAAAACACCGATATACTAGGGTTGGAGCGGGAGTAGAGAAACGTATCGTCGGTGTCACGAGAGAGAGAGAGAGTCTCAGTGCATTTCCATAATCCTGCACCTCAGACTGCACAGTGAACACAGCAGGCACACTCAGCTCTCTGACTCATCCTCAATCACTCCTGGTGGCTTTATGCAAAAAGCCGCGCCGTCATGAATAAATTCATTTTTTTTGTGGGTCGCGGGGGTTTATTTATTTATTTATTTTTTCCCAAAGAGTGAGTTTAAACCATTTGCACCTGAGAAGAAGATCTAAATGGACAGTTTTCTGGAAAAAAAAAAAAGCCCAGTGGTTCTCAAGAAATACAGTATGTCATGTCAAGGACTCCCAAAAAACAAATCCTTATGCACACCTACAATGGATAGGATAAAAAGACCTAAAAAGTATAAGGCAGTGGTTTTCAACCAGTAGTCCTTGAGAGGGTTCTAGGTGGTCCCCAGCTAATTAATGGAAAGTTGGTTAACCGGATTTAACTCTTTGAGAGTGTAAAAATGAAACCAAATGGACCCGCAAGGGTCCATTTGGCCCCATTTGGCAGGGGTTTTCAACCTTTTTGACTCCAGGGACCAACATTTATTCAGCATTTGAGCCACGGACCACCATTTGATTACATTTTTATTAAAAAGAATTAAAGAATTCTTTTGTTTTTGTCCACAATTCCTGGCTGTGTTTTGCCACCAAAACAGTGTAAACTTCTTAATTAGGCGGTGCTAATTCAGATGATGAATATTTTAACTCTTGAGAGCGTGAAAATGAAACCAAATGGACCCGCAAGGGTCCATTTGGTTTCATTTTTACATTCTCAAGCGTTACATCTGGTTAACCAATTTTCCATCATTTAGCCGGGGACCACCTGGAACCCTCTCAAGGACCACTGGTGGTCCCCGGACCACCTGTTGAAAACCCCTAGTATAAGGGAAAGAGGTTCTTACTTTATTTAGCAATGTTGCGGTCCTATACATCAGACCTTCATCAGGCATCAAGGACTAAAATCATCTGTATTTGACCACCACCCCCCATGGGGTGGGGTGGGGTGTATGCGTTCTGCCCAATATATCAATGGTCCCATGTACCTAACACTCAACCTAACCATCAGGTTGTAATGAGTTAAAGACATAACACTGCTGTCCCTGATGGAATCGCGCCCTTTAAGCGCCAGGATTGTTCTGCCGGCAAACGTCTGTGTGCGCGCGTGCGTGCGTGCGCGTGTGTGTGTGTGCGTGTAGCGCCGGGTGTGTGGAGGAGGTGCAGGGGCAATAGGTGGGGTGGATAGGGAAGAAGGCGTATGTTAGATTTACAAATGTTTGTAACAGGGTAATGGTCCGGCGGAAAATGCATGCAGACAGTGCTTAAAGCAGAGGCGAAGGCATGCAGCCTGGCTGGCTCTTCACAAAGCATATTAGATGAGTTATTGTGACCAGGTGTCATTTGTACGTTGTATGTTGTGAAGATCTACCAGAGCTTTTCGTATCAGCCCATAAATTAGAGAGCGGTGGTGGGAGGTGCGGCCGCAAAGGAAAAAAAAATAACCATATTACTATTCCCTCTCCGGTAGTCTGCGGTGATAAAAAACGTAATTGCTGGAAAGCTGACTAGGATATTATTGCGTCTTATCTCTGAAACCACTCACGCCGTCATCAGTGGGAACACATTTGTTATTGTACACACGGCCATGAAATACCGAAACATTTGAGATAATGGCGCCGTAACGTCTAATTTTCTTCATAGCCCCCTCACGCTTTTGTTTTGATAAGTAATGGCGGTGTTTATGCGAGGTGCTGTTTAAAGTGCTGCTGGGCCATAAACGCCGCGCAAAAAGCTAGAGGACAAGTGGGCCATCATCGAGCCAAATACTTGCTGATGATGCCACTGTACGGTGGACCTCTCAATTGGTTGAGAGGCCAAGTTTGCTTAATCTTAAAGTGTTTCCAGCAATTGCCCGACACCAATGCATGCATAACGCAGTAAGAAGAGCATAGTGTATGAGACGATGATTTGTTTTAACATCGTAGTAGTGGTCCACCTTTTTCCATACAGCCCATAAGTCTTCGCATTTGTGAGTGCAGTTCCCGGTTGGCTCCTGCACACACCCTTCCCTTTCCCTTTTTGACCAGATAACGCCAGTAAACATCCAGAATACCGCCGCGCCGCCCGCATGAAATCCTCCTCCTGACCCCTAGATATTGTCCCCGCACCTCCATTCTCGCGGAAATATTTCCACCTGTCGGTCCCCGTTTGTCCTTTCTTTATTATTAATAGCTCCCTGTCCACTGGTTCTGTTCCTCCGTCTTTTAAAAATGCTCTCTCCCCTGCTTAAAAAAACCCTAACCTCGATCCATCAACACCCAGCCGCTAAGGACCGATTTCCAAACTTCCAAGGTTTTAGAAAGCGTTGTTCTTCCACAAATCATGGGGCTGTTGAAACGCTCTATTCGAGAAGTTTCAGGCAGGTTTCCGTGCCCTCCGTGGTACAGAGACAACCCTCATGAAGGGAAGGTATAGTCAGTGACCTCCTCCAAGCCTCCAAGATTCAGAAAACGGTTCCATTTTACTCCTCCTAGACTTAACTGCGGCATTTCAGGCACTGCTCTAAATCGGTTCACCTCCTATTTAAGCGACAGACACTTTTCCACTTCTATCGTTGGATTCTGTCGAGGCAAAATGTAAAGGTGACATTTTGTGACAAGGGTTGACCTCAAAAAGTGCCCGCTAAGCAGTGTTTATCTTCAATTTAACTATGTTTGTTATCCTGGGGAGGTGAATGCTTTGGGCAAGGGTCTGTTTCAAAGCAAAGGGCTCTATTCGAATGCACCATGACCTCAAGATATGGTAGCAGCTGACTTTTTGGCCTGTTGCCATTTGTTCTTTCTTCATCTCCTGTTTGTTTTCCCAATATGGAGTTTTGTCAGTAATAATAATAATAATAATAAATTTATTTATATAGCACATTTTCAAGACAAGGTCACAAAGTGCTTCACAATATAAGACATCATATCACAGTGTAAAACAAAAATAAAATGTAGCAGCATTCAATGAGGTAAAACAAAGTAATAAACCACAATAGGACAAAGTAAAGGATGTAACCAAAACCAGGAATAGATAGGTAATAAAAACTGTAAAAAGATAAGCAGAGGTAAAACATGGAAGCCAGTGCAGTGCAAGACCAGACAAGGCATAAAGTGCAATCAGAGTGGAGCTGGGGCCTTACCCGAAGGCCTTAACGTAGAGATAAGTTTTTAGCAGTGATTTAAAGGAGTCAACCGAGTCTGTGAGCCTAAGCTTAGCCGGCAGGGCATTCCATAGCTTGGGAGCTCTTATTGCGTATGCCCTGCCGCCCTTTGTGACAAATTGGGCTACCGGGGCCACAAGGAGGGCCTTATCTGCGGACCTGAGGTTGCGGGTAGGTATGTAGGGTGTGAGTAAATCTGCAATATATTTTGGAGCGAGCCCATTAAGTGCTTTAAAAGTTATAAGTAAAATTTTAAAATCAATTCTCTGAGACATGGGCAGCCAGTGCAGAGAGGCTAAAAATTGGAGTTATATGCTCACGACGTTTTGTGTTGGTCAGTAGCCTAGCCGCAGCATTTTGTACCAGTTGAAGACGGGAAATGTCTTTTTTACAAAGGCCAGAGTATAACGCATTACAGTAATCTAACCGCGACGAGATGAACGCGTGAATCACCTTTTCTAGGTCCGGAGGTGATAGGAAATGCTTTATTCTGGCTATGTTTCTAATATGATAATAGCAGGATTGAACCACCCGTGACACTTGGTGGGTAAAAGTAAGGCCGGAGTCGAAGATCACACCGAGGTTACGGGCAGTCTCCTTTACATTTGCAGACAGGCTACCTAGTTCCGAACAGAATGGCTGAGTGGCAGTTGTGGGACCAAAGAGGATGATTTCTGACTTAGACTCATTAAGTTGTAGAAAGTTGCTGGACATCCAGTTTTTGATGTCGGAGAGGCAGGAAAACAGATTAGACAGAGATGAAGGGTTACCGGGTTGCAGAGGAATGTACAGCTGTGAGTCGTCTGCATAACAGTGATAGTGAATGTTGTGGGTGCGTATGATGTTACCGAGCGGGAGCATGTAAATGGAGAACAGGAGGGGGCCCAGAATGGACCCCTGTGGCACGCCACAGGTGAGGGGGGCTGAGATGGAGGAGGCTTCTCCAATCGTGACTGAAAAAGATCGGTCTGAGAGATACGAGCGAAAAAGGTTTAGGGCTGTGTTTTCGACGCCAATCCAAGACTCCAGACGATTAATTAAAATAGAATGATCAACTGTATCGAATGCGGAACTCAGATCAAGAAGAATTAAAATGGAGCAGTTTCCGGAGTCAGCAGCTAGGAGCAGGTCATTCGTGACTTTTAAGAGTGCTGTCTCTGTACTGTGAAGTGCACGAAAACCGGACTGAAATAACTCGAAGGAGCTATTTAGGGTCATGAATTCGAGCAGCTGGGTGGACATAATCTTCTCCAGCAATTTAGAGAAAAAGGGGAGTTTAGAGATCGGTCTGTAGTTATTTAACACGAGGGGATCAAGGGTGGGTTTTTTAAGAAGGGGTTGAACCAGGGCCTTCTTAAAACTAGATGGGAAACAGCCAGTCGATAGGGAGCAGTTTAATATAGTCAGAATGTCTGGACCAACAGTGTGTAAAATCTCTTTCAGAAATCTAGTGGGAATGATATCAAGTGAGCAGGAGGTGGAGTTCATATGAGAAGTTATGTCTTCGAGGTCTGTCAGCGAAATAGGTTGGAACTGAGGGAATTTGGACGAGAGGATGGGGCTGATTGAGACAACAGAGGGTGTGGAAACAATGCTCTGCCTGATGGCATCTATCTTACCAACAAAGTGACTGAGAAAGTTATTGCAAATCTCCGGGGAGGCCTCTAGAGGCTGACTAGGTGGGGGGCCCATTACGGCTTCAATTGTTTGGAACAGGACCCTGGGGTTGTGGGGTTGAGAGGCTACAAGATTAGAAAAATATAGATTCCTAGCGTCTTTTACAGCTGACTCATAGGTGGACATGAGATTTTTTAGGCTAATCAATGAGGAGGTTAAGTTATCTTTTTTCCATTTTCGTTCTGCCCGTCTACATTGCCTTTTGATTTCTCTTGTATGGTCGTTAAGCCATTGCATGCCGTTTGATTTGGGGTGTTTAACTCTGTACGGTGCGATGTAGTCCAGTAAGGATGTGCAGGTTTTATTAAACGTATCCACTAGGACATCAACTGACTGCTGGGCATGGGTAGTGGAGAGCATATTTGATGATGAAAAAGCCTGGGAGAAGCGTAAGCCGGAGCTGGAATTGAAAGTGCGAGAGCGGATGGAGCTACAAGGTTTGGGGTCTGGTACAGGAATAAGAGTATTAAAAAGCACCGCCTTGTGATCGGAAGGTGGAAAAGGTTCGAGTTCCAGGTTAACTAGGCTGACACCTGCAGAGAGTACGAGGTCAAGTGTATGACCTTTTATATGTGTAGGACCTGTAACTATCTGGACAAAATTAAAAGACTCATAAAGAGTGATGAAGTCTCTAGCAAGGACAGATGAGGGACAGCAGGAGCTGTGGATGTTGAAGTCACCCTGGATCTGTACTCTGTCATATTTAGACATAATAACAGTTAACAACTCTGCAAACTCCTCTAAAAACCCAGAGAGTTTAGGGGGTCTATAGATTAAAATACATAAAAGTGGGAGCTTGCCTTGGATTAAAAAGGCAAGGATTTCAAAAGAAGAAAAACTACCTAGATCAACTATAGAACATTTAAAAGAGTCTCTGTAGATTAATGCGAGACCACCGCCTTTGCTAGTCAATCTAGGACGATCGATACAAAAATAGCCGGGGGGTGGCTACCTTTAGCGAAACCAAGTCGTGAGGGCCTAGCCAGGACTCAGTGATCATAAAAAAGTCAATTTTTTTAGACAATATGTAGTCTTGGCAGATAGCGGTCTTAGAGTGCAATGATCTGATGTTGAGGAGACACATTGAGGCCGGAAAAATGACAGGAGTGTGAGAAACTAAGTGTTTGTGAATGAGTGGTTTGATTAAGTTATTAAAATTAGCTGATCGAGTTGATAAATGGGGCTGATCTGATCTAGTACTGATAAGTACTGGTATACTGGAGGGACTGTCACAAGAGACCGGGGAAGGGGGAGGGGGGGAGACAGGGGGGGATACGAAGTGGGGGGGTGGATGACAGAGTGTTGGTGGGTGGGCAGAAATGAGAGCGGCCGGATTCATATGGTTTGAACTAGGTGAAGGAGAGCAGGGTAATCGAAATGAATCAAACCGCCTTGCTTGTCATTTAAGGTTAGTTAGGGGAATTAAAAGCAATGTGTTTTATGAAGTTATCCCTTAATAACAAATTGCCCTTGGGATTTAAGTGTAGCCCATCTCTCTTGTAGAGGAGATGGGCACGCCAGAAATAGTCAAAATTAGAGATGAACTCATAGCCCAGAGCAATGCAAAAGTTGTTTAGCCATACATGAAAGCTGAAAAGTCTGCTAAAATGCTCTGAGTTTTTAGAAAGCAATGGAATGGGTCCCGACACAATACAGCGCAGCCCCAGACCATCCACAGTGGAGCACAGCGTCTCCATCTCCGTCTGCATCCTTGTTGACTGTCTGGCCATGACGTCATTCGTAGCCACGTGTAGTATAGCGATCGATACTGTTGGATGCAAATTAGCCACAGCTGGAACGAGTGTAATCAAGTCCGCTATCTTTCCTCCTGGGAGGCAGTAAGTCACGGCACCCGGTAGAATTAGGTTTCTAAGCAAACTGTCGCCCACTACGATAATACCAGGCTTACTGTTGTGATTAGTAGTAGTAGTTCTTAGTTGGCTTTAGTTCCGTTTACATTCACTTCAGTTCACCTCAGTCTTTGTGTGATGCAGGGTTATAATAGGTAAATAGGGCATGGGGGGCAATGCCCCCCTAAATGCCCTGACCAATCATGATCTCATGGAAACAACCCAAATTTAGATATTGAAGATATTTCAAATGAAACTGCTTGTAATTAAAATGATTTGAAACTCTACTACTGCTATTAACTGACTACAAGTTCCGCACCACTAAACCAACACCATTTCATCATTCAAAACAGAAAACTCTCTGAGTCAGACCTTTAGCTTTATGCATGCTGCGTGTCTGTTGCAACTTCAACTGATTATTGCATGAACTGACTTATTGATTCTTTACTTGCCTAATAAAAGTCCTGCAACTGAAATGTGTGGGTGCCATGCCATGCCATGCCATTTTTGCCTGCCCTCCCAATTGGGAAATGTTACATCCGATCCTGATCAGCATGCTTCAACATCATTGTAAGCTTGCAAGATCTGCTATGATTCTGTCTACGACCCAGCCGTATCTCCCCTATCAACCCGGTCGGCACCGACAGCTTAGCCAAAATGCCTTTCTGACGAGTTTGGAGATGGGCAATGACCTTCTCCAGCTCAATCAATCATAAAAAGATGTCCTCCAAGGAAGATATTTTTCCCACCATCTGACAGAGTGCGTCTGGAATCCAACCTTGATTGCCCAACAACAAAACATTACACTCGCCGCTAGACACCTCGGTGTCACCCTTGATTCTGACCTCTCTTTAGAGGGCCATGTCAAAAAGTATTGCAGCATCGCAGTATTGCAAAAAATCAAACCCTTCCTTTCATGCCCCAACCGAACCAAAGCTATCCGTGCTATTCGTTGACTCATTTTAGACTATTTTGATTACCTTTAGCCTACTCCTTTCAAAATACATTCACCTCCCACATTTCTGAGATGCGGAAACCACTGATTCGAACAAGCAAGCCCAAATAACTTTAAGTTCTACTGTACTCTTTAGAAACAAGCACATCATTCAAGATTCAAGAACTTTATTGCCATGTCAACAGGTAGTTGATACTTTGTCTTGGTTCATGCTCAACATAATACAGACTATACTGTACATACAAGAGACAACAATAAGACTATACAGTGCAAAGACCAGCAGCATGGAAATGACCTATGATTGTTTATAGGGCTAAATGCATTGCATATCTATTCCATCTCTGAAACGAGATTTTGAGCAATTAATACTTCTGGGAGGAGATTGAAGAAGTGGTGTGCTTGGTGAGAGTTATCAGCTATTATTTTATTCACCTTTCTGATTATTCTAGTGGAAAAGAGCGAAGAAAGTGTAGGGTCACACTACACTTTCCAGCTTGGTCTTGTCCTGAGAGGTTGTGTGACCAAACCAGACAAGCATGGAGAAGGCGAGAACACTCTCAACGGTGGCCTTATAGAAGTGAGTCATTGCTGCTTGGCTGACTTTAAACTTCTTTAGCTGCTGTAAGAAATACAGACACTGATTGGATTATGCTTATGATGAGGCCACTGTTTAAATCCCAAGATGGATGGTTGTCCCTAGGAATTTACAGCAACTACCAATGATTTATTTGGAAGTTACAGAATTTACAGATTAAAAAAAATAGTCAAAGGTTGCTTCTAATAAGCAAGCGATGTCAATGTAAGGAAAGAACACACAAGGTCAACACACAACACACACACACACACACACACACACACACACACACACACACACACACACACACACACTGTGTTGTTGGGGTTAGGATTTCTGTGAATATCGTTTTGGTTTTGTGTAAACATCACAGGGATACAGTAAAACATTGAGACGAAAAGGATGGCAAAACAAGTCCTAAAGCATTTAGGTGAAAAGTCCCGGGACTAGTACTATGGCTCTGTCCAGAATGGTGGGATCCATAACAACGTTTGCACAAGGTAGCATCCGTAGCCGGTTTCGAATTGATCTCATCAAACCCATTTCTAATTTGACAAAGTGCCTGCAAATGACTGTAATTACTTCTCCTAATGCATGTCTCATGGCCATAATATGCTGTGAGTGGCGTTGTGCATTGCAAAACGGGAGGAAGCTGCGTGGACCACTGCTGCCAGGCATCACAGTCAACAACTGGCGCATGTGTCCTTGTTTGACTGTACATTATGTTGTATGTAACCTACAGTGGTGCTATATGTAGATGTGCCACGGTAAACAAGGAGGCATGTGTCAGGTTCTATCTGTGTCGGGTCACTTGTTAGAAAAGTCAAGTAAGTGTTGGTTCTACAAACACTCAAGCCACCCCATCCCCCCCATGTGTAAATGCATGCATATATGAACATAAAAAGGCATTCCGGCCTCATTCCAGGAGGAATACTCAGAATCGCATGTACTGTATGTGCAAACTGGGAAACGGTCGTCCCTCCTGGCGTTGTAGTTCTCGAGACGTTGTCTCGTTTCGAGGTCAGTCTTGAGACAATTTTTTTTGTTGTTGTCTCTGTCTCGTTTTTTGGCGCGCCCTCCATTGTCTTGGTCTTGTCTCGGTGCTTGGCACTTACCGGTAGTTTGTCCCGTGGTCTTGTCTTGGTCTCGCCCTCAATTTGTCTTGGTCTTGTCACGATCTCGGAGCAAATGTCTCCGGCCTCTTTCAGCCACCAAGACCAGTTGAGACGAGACAATGCGCAATGCTATATCCATTGCGCCGACCGACGAGCCCCACCATGAAGATAGCTGTCTTATACAGAGTGCAGCACTGGATGACATATGCACATACCGCGAGCAGTCCGTAAACCAACAATTAGTATTCTTCAGTAACAACTAAAGTCTCTGTAATGTGTTATGTCGTACTATTACTACAGAACAATCAAAAGTTGACTTTTTGGCCTCGACCTCTCTAGGTCTTCTCTGCCGCGGTCTGATTGTCTCGGTCTCATTTTGGTCTCAACCTCCCTAGGCCTTGGTCTCGTCTTAGGTCTCGATTGAAGTGGTCTTGACTACAGCACTAGTCCCTCCTTCCTGTGAAAAGTCTCGCACCCTCAAGGCTGAGGTGTTATGGCCTGTTTCTGACAGATATACAGCACAATATAGCATGTCCGCTGTCACACCGTGGCCAAGCTGTTATTACAGCTCATACAGTAACACCCTGGTGTTATTTGAAACACGGGGGGGTATAGAGCTGGATGGTCGACACGGATTTTCAATTAAATCCAACATTGTTTTCGTCACGTCTGCGTTGCCACGGTTCCTTTTCCCAGCGTTGAGTCGACCGTACAGTGCAACCGCAGCACATTACGCTTTCAGGAGACAACAATAACCTATTAAATATTTCACGGACTCAGACGTATAATGCCAGCAGTACTGCTCCTCTGGACTGTTTTAGTCCAGATGTTCGCTTTTTTTTTTTTTTTTTTTTTTTTTTTTTCAAATGACACATTTGAGCAAATCCTGAAATTTGCATTGAGGCGTTTGACTTTTTTTTTGTAAGATGCACAAAGTATATCCCCACACACACATTCTTCTCTGTCTTTATCATTGTTTTATTACAGCTGAAAAGGTCAAGCACTGAAGCATTATTATTTGTAGTATTATTGTAGTAGTCGTTTTCAAATGTTATCCTGTGTTCCAATTATTATTTAGTCACAACTTGTATCTAAATTGACTAATTATCAAGCGCTTATGTATCACCAACTCTCTGTTAATACATGTCTTTGGCAGTATTTGTACTGCAATAAGTTGGGAATTATCATGATCAGTGGTTTTCAACCTTTTTGATCCCAGGGCCCACTATTTATTCAGCACTTGAGCCACGGACCACCATTTGAGGACATTTTAGCCCCACAGACACGAAAGACAATTGATCTTCTTCATACTATAATTGTTAGACTTGGGCTAATTCACATGATGACTATTTCCACCCTTCCATTCCTCCACCAGTATCACAAAAACGGCCTTTCTTCTTCCTCCAGATCATCGAGTGATTATATATAATGGTAGACTGGGTTGGGATCGAGTTGCTTCACAAGCTGTTGATCCGGTCTAGATCTAAGACTCTAGACTGGACTGCAGAAACTATACTGTACACAATGGCCTGTAGAAAGTTCAAAGTGTCTGATGCAGAGTAAGACTTTTTGCAAAAAAAGATACAAATACGAGGGAAAAAGGTCAAAGTAATTAGTTACTTTTGGCACAGTGTAATAATTAGTGTAATTTAAGTAATATTTATATTAAACACTTTAAGGCACTGAACAGTCCTGTTCCAGGTCCCTATACCTGTTCAATCTTCGTAAAACGACATGACCACTCCCACTCCCTCAGGTCTGTTGACACGAAGGGGATTGTTTGTTTAGAATGGATGCATAGAAATGGTACAGTTTTTTGGGGGAGGGGTTCGTCGGAAGAGGATTCGGTAAAACACCCCCCTCCTCCTCGTGTCGGGGCATTTAAGGTCCTCTCTCGTCTGCAAACTATTATAATGAGGTAAAAAGTTTCTGGGGCCGAAATGTGTGTTTGACATAATGGTTTTCTTCTCTCATTATCCGCTGTCTTGGACACGGCCATTAACTACATCTCACCTCTCCCCCAGAATCTCGATTCTTTCTTACCACCTACCTCTGGTGTGCTGAATGGTAATATAGTATACCTCTGGGCTCAGGACTCTCAGCTGGGAGGGGTCCAATTCTGGTCCGATCCGGGTCAAATCGTGATGAAGGGCTTACTGTTGTGCTTTGGTCACAATCAGACAGTTATCTCTCTAAGTAATCCCCCCTTCTCTACCCTACCCCCAGGGGCGTTTTTGCCATTAGGCAGATTAGGCAGTTGCCTGGGGCGCCATGAGGGGAGGGGGCTACAGGGCTATGAGGCTAATAAGCCTCATATGGATAATATTATATGTGTCCTCTATAACTAGAATTGAACATTTAAAACACTTAATTATAATATTTTCTTTGGTTTAAAAATAGTTCGTAATTTTATCGATTGGGGGCGCCATTTTACCTGGGAAAATCTTGCCTGGGGCTCCAAATTGCTTAGAAACGCCACTGCCTAACACAGCCACTGCCTACCCTACCCTTCCCTAAATACTGTACATACTATGGGTGAGATTTTCGTTACCGCTATACCCCTTATCCCTTAACTTCTTTGCCTTTTTAAACTATTAAAAAAAAACATTTCTCAGTAGTTCAAATGGCCAGTCTACTAGCTCACAACGTGTTAATAGATTAACATGTTGAAATAGTGCAAAAAAGTTTTTCAAAATAGTGAAAATGAAATAAGGGATATGGCATAAGGGGTTTAGCATGTAACGAAAATGGAGCCCAATATGTACAGTATTGTTCAAGTTTCAAGGTTCTTTATTTGTCACTCCAGTGTATGTCAGGACATATACAGTACAGGAATGAAATAACGTTTCCATTGTTCCCCAGTGCAATAAGACAGTAGACAGAGCAATAAGAAAAAGGACAAGTACAAAACAATACAAGAAACAGTAAATGAGTGACGAGTTCTGTATTGTTTATCAAATATTATGTGATGATCAACACCTTATGTAGCTATTGAAACATAGCAGATTGTATATCTTCTGATCTTGAAGAAAAAAAAGTTTTTAACCCAAATCTTTGCTTCTCTTTGGTTCCCTTCCTGGAAATACATAATTTATTATGGGGGTCTGTGGTCAAACAAAAATAATTATGGGGGTCCTTGGTATGATATATTTTGGGCAGATTTTTTTTGTTCACAAAACTTGACAAGATTTATAGCAGACATTTTGTCAAATCTAGTTTCAGGTCCAAATGACTCAAAAGCAAATCGTGAGAACAGTCAGCTATGTCTAGAACGTTGCACCACTTTACTGTATAATGCAGTAATCCCAGAAAATGGGAACACCATTGCCATGTCATGACATTAGAATATCCATAATTGCGGTTTCTAGTCTCATATCACAGCATTTATAGCCTATGTATCTCTGTCTGTCTCACTCTCTCTTTCTCTGTCCCACTCACTCTTTCTCCCTCTCTCTTTCTAACCCTGTTGTTCAGTCTCTGAAACGCCATAAACGCATGACAGGAGTCCATTTGGTTCCTCGTTTATGGAGTGAGACTGAAGGTGCATCAGTGACGGCTGTGCCGTGCTACAAGCTCATCATCGCGCCTGGCGCCTTGCAGTGTGACTGCTGCTAATGGTTTTTACGATCAGACGGAGAAACTCACTGTACTCAACACTGTACTCAGCACGTTCCTGAGTAATCATTTAACTCTGAGGGTGTAATAAAAAAGTGTCCACAGGACTCTTTTCCTCTACTGTGCAGCATGGCTGAACCTGGAGGAATGGGCGAATAACCAAATGAATCAATCCCATAAAACAGCCAGAGCTCTGTGACGACCGCCCATGTGTGCACTAGTGATCACACTAGTGATCACACTAGTGATCACACGCTGCTCTGCACAATCCAATGTGCCGTGCAACACACAAACACACACACACACACACACACACACTCACAACCCGACCAGGGGCGGATATAGGCATGGGCATGGGGGTTCTGGGTGGGGGGGGGGGGGGGGGGGGGGGGGGGGTAATGCCCCCCTAAATGCCCTGACTGCTCTACCAGACATGATGGCATGCAAAACAACAAGATATTTCAAATTAAAGTGCTTATATTTAAAATGATTTGAAACACTACTACTGCTGCTACTAAGTAACTACAGTTGTGGTACACTAAAACAACAGGATTTCATTGCAAACAGAAAACTCTCTGAGTCAGACCTTTAGCTTTATGCATGCTGCATGTCTGTTGCAACTTCAACAACAACTGTAACCGAAAATGGTATGGGTGCGGCTTCATCGCCCGTGTCGCTTTGCGCCGGAAGCCGGATGAAGCCGGAAGCCGCACCATACCATCCCCCCCCCCCCCCCCCCCCCCCCCCCCCCCCCCCCCCCCCCCCAATTGGGAAATGTTACATCCGCCCCTGAACCCGATGTTGCAGCAGCAGTGGCTGCCTGGGAAACGGAACGATTGTAGTTCGATCCCCTGGCTTTCCCAGGGTGCACAAAGTTTCCTCGAAGATGTGAAGATCACTTGTGCTATGCATGGTTTCCTCTGTTTGAGAACAGTGTTGCCAACTGCCAAAATCCAAAATGCACTAGTGGCACTTCCAAAATGCACTGGAATATGCGCTAGAGTCAGTGGGTTTTCAACCACTTTCATACAGTACATTTTAACCACAAAGGACCAGCATTTGATGCTGAGTTTAGTCTCTCGGACTGATTTAGGAGAGATAACTGGCAAAAATGTTGGTCAAAATAACAATTCTTCTACATTTTCCAAATGTGTAGATTCTTGAAAACTAGATGATTCAGTTAAACATAATTTAACTCTTGAGAGTTAGATATCTATAAGGGTCCAGATCTGCAACTCTCAAGACTCGATTTTCCGCCAGGAGTTTTTCACAAATTTTGGTGCTAGGCGGGGTCTGGAAAAAAGTCAATATAGCGACAAATGTGCCAAGTTGGCAACACTTTTTTTGAGAAAAATAGGATCTTTTACGATTTACAATGGAAAAACACAATCTACTAGTTTGTTTTCTTCCCTCTTTTTGCATAGGGATTCACTGCGTGAAAACAACAATATAAACACAGCTTTGCAACAGCACCTAATTGAAAATGTTCTCAAGCCCTTGCCTGTAATTTGCGTTTCCTTTTCTTGAATAGACAGAGACCACAGTGGTAAGTAGGCAGAGTTAGAGGCATTGTTTGTGTACCTTGCATAATTTGTACGCAAGGAAAAAGAAAAAGAACAACAACTATAGAGCGGCTTTTCAGAGCATAAGAGAGGAATTAAGGATCGTAGGTGGCTCATCTTTATAGTGTGTTCAGTGGCCAACGCTTCATACTCCTCAAAGGGACCGTTCTGTGTGATGATGCAAATGCAGTGCGCTTTGATTTGGGGAGACCGTATATGCACGCACACACACACACACACACACACACACACACACACACACACACACACACACACACACACACACACACAAACACACACACACACACACACGCACGCACACACACACGCACACACACACTGAAGTCCTGGATGCCAGGAGATATTTAAAACCCTCTTGTGGTGAGGACGACTTAAAACCCTTTAATCTTGTCAAGATGCATCAGCAGCTCTTTTTAGTTGTTCTTTCTGGGAGCTACTGTTGCCCACAGATCTTAGACCTGCTATAATCCTCTCTGAAAGCCTCCTGTACGACACACAGAAGGAGCAGGTCACTGTAGAGTTTCATATACAGTACAGTAGGTGTAGTTATAGTTACTGAAGATGTTTGGGGATGAGTTTGGCTGCAATGCAAAGAAAGCTAAACTATAGGGATATATACACTGTAGAGATCTGGATGGTTCATTATGTTCTCTTTTGCTCTTGTTTCATGCTTTTGTTCCTTTTTTTGTTTCCCTTATCTCTATGTGATCGTTATTTTTTATCATTAGTTGGGCAAAATACGCTTCGGCTTCAGTCCATACATTTTCAGCAGTGTTGCCAACTGCCAAAATCCAAAATGCACTAGTGGCACTTCCAAAATGCACTAGAATGCGCTAGAGCAGTGGGGTTTTCAACTATTTATTCTGCATTTTAGCCACGGAGGACCACCGTTTTTACATGTGTAGATTCTTGAAAATTAGGTAATTCAGAATTAATTAAATATAATTTTACGCTCTCAAGATTTACAGATCTATAAGGGTCCATTTGGTTACCAATGGTCCTTTCTAGGAAGGAAGGAGGACTCCATCATAGGAGGAAAACTGGTGAAAAATGAGGTCATTATCTCTGGTGCCTGTGAACCAATTTCGCTCCAACTCACCAGTCACCAGTAAAAAAGCACTAGATTTTCCGCCAGGAGTTTTTCACTAATTTTGTCACTATAGGGGGGTCTGAAAAAAGCTAAATATAGCGACAAATGTGCCAAGTTGGCAACACTGCTTTTCAGTCTGTCATGCTGCTTCGTAAAGGTGTGGAATAATGCATTTGCTGTCCTCATACTGTATGTGTATTGATAGAATATGAATCATACTGGGGAATAACAAGGGAATATATTGTGAAAATTATGGTTGAATATTTTATCCCTGCAACGTAGTGTACGGAAAGTATTGTACATTTTGGTGAATTTAAACCATTCTATTTTCTATGGACAATATATGTCAAAGGCTGATCATAGGGGGCGCTGTGGGTAAATGGTGTTCCATCAGCAGACCCAGTCAGTGTGGCCAACTTGGCACATTTGTTGCTATACAGTATTTAGCTTTTTTCCAGACCCCCCTAGCACCAACATTAGTGAAAAACCCTTGGCAGAAAATCTAGTGCTTTTTTGCTGGTGAGTTGCGGAGAAAATTGGTTGAGAGGCACCAAAGATAAAACCCTCATTTTTCACCATGATAGTCCTCCTTCCTTCCTAGAAAGGACCATTGGTAACCAAATGGACCCTTATAGATCTGTAACTCTTGAGAGTGTACAGGTCCATTTGGTTTCATTTCACACTCTTATGATTTACAGATCTATAAGGGTCCATTTGGTTACCAAAGGGTACTGTAAATTATATAAGGGTATTATAAGGGTATTCATTTTCAAAAATCTACCCATTTAGAAAATGTATTAGAATTGCTATTTTGGGCGACATTTTGGCAATTATCTCTCCTAAATTAGTCTGAGAGACTAAACTCAACATCAAACGGTGGTGCTCTTTGGCTAAAATGCAGAATAAATAGTGGGCCCTGGTATGAAAATGGTTGAAAACCCACTGCTCTAGCACATTCTAGTGCATTTTGAAGTGCCACTAGTGCATTTTGGATTTTGTCAGTTGGCAACACTGGACCCAGTTCCAGGAAGTAAACCCCCTTGACCCTATAAGAGGACCAGGAAGTGGGGTGCCGGGCTGGTTGGTTCCATGTGGTTGTGGAGGACTATAGGTGTTTGCTGATCTTTTGTTGAACAAAGTCTTTTTAATCTTTTCAAAGCTAATTCAAGCTAGATACGTGTGCTAGATAGATAAGTGTCTATAGTGTCTGTGATGGGGTAACGTTTGGTCAGCCAAGTTTTTTGACGAGTTTTGTTTGGTAACATTCAAACAAACATGAGGAGAACCAAGAAGAAGAAAAAAAGACTCCTCGCATTAAAGGTTGGGTGAGTTGGACATCTTTATTTCTTTTTTACCATCGTATTGCAATGCATTGCCTTTTTGGTTCATGACCTTTTTGGACATTATCTCTGTATAAGAAGAATCTTATGGAATAATAATGCGGAATTGTGGATCACACAGACTATCCGGATACTGGGAGTAGTACTTGTTGTATTACTTTTGTTGACTTTCCTTTAACTTTGGGAGTCGTTTAAGAGGACTGTGAGGCGAAATAACTCAATTGCATTTGGGTTTTGGGGGTTGACCAACCTTGAACTTTAAATAACATAGCATATAGTTTATTTCCACCAATGCGAGTTGCTGTTGCAGCCACAGGTACAGGTCCTTCTTTTCTAAAAAAGAAGAAATGCATGCAGGGTCGTATTTGCCATTCGGCAGACTAGGCAGTTGCCTGGGCACCGTGTGTGTGTGTGTGTGTGTGTGTGTGTTGTGTGTGTGTGTGTGTGTGTGTGTGTGTGTGTGTGTGTGTGTGTGTGTGTGTGTGTGTGTGTGTGTGTGTGTGTGTGTGTGTGTGCGCGCGCGCGCGCGTGTGCGTGCGTGTGTGTCCCACAGATCGTTTTTTAGTAGTATACACATGCATGTGTTTTAAGGCACAACTTTTACATGTAATCCCAGAGGGAATCTATTTCTCCTCCTCTCCTCCCCTCCCTTTTGCCACTCTCCTCTCCAACCACTCCGGTTGAAACTCCTGTCCCACGGGTGCCACTTGAGTTTTTAAAAATCATACAGTGGTCGAATTTTCTTGTAGTGTGTGGTTTGATGTGTGGGAAAAAAGTTTGGAGCTACTAAAATACACAGAATAAAGACAATCTGTGGCAATGCAAAATGCATTGAAGGGAGGAGGACCTCAGGGTGAAATGTAGAAAATGGGGCATCTCTGACAAAAATCAAGGGCAGTATGTATAATGTCCCAGGAAGTAGATGGATGCCCAATGTGTTTTGGTGTGGAATTCGCCTTTAACTTTGTCGTTTTTTTCTTTTTTTTTGTCCCCGGCCGTCCTTTCATCCATTCCCTCAAAAATCACTAATGCCTCGGTTGAAATTGACTTTCTCTATAGGGCGGTACTCTGGGGAATTGTTATTCTAATTAGATTTTTAGCCACTAGGGGCATTGCCTCAGTTAACCCATTGTGTCCTGACCCTCAATTCGAGTTTCTGACACCAGATTATACAGTAGTTCCTGACACCAGATTATAGCTGCAGCAACATTCTAGATTTTGACACTAGATTCTACAGTAGTTTCAGACACTAGATTCTAGTTATTGACACTAAATTATAGTTTCTGATGCTAGGATCTATTTTTTGACGCTAGAATCGTGTTTTTGACACTAGATTCTATAGTTTCTGACACTAGATACTAGTTTTTTCTGAGAAATCTGTGTTCCTGGGTCAGTGATGTACATATTTCAAGCCAAGGACCACCAGAACTATCTATATTGGCTGCGGACCCACATCTGAAAACATGTTGTTCTAGGGATCCCCCAGAAGCAGAAATGTTTGCAGAGATTTGCAGCACATTTTCACAATTTTTCAAAATAGCAGAACTACAAGCTCATATCGCGCCACTCGGTGGCGCGATATGAGCTTGTAGATCTGCTATTTTTCAACAGATAAAACACCAAAACGCGTTCAGGACGCGTTCAAAAGGGTTAATCCCAGTGTTCAGAAAGATCATTAGTGTTGGGAAGAGAAAGCGGATGAGGAGAGCTGCGACCTGAGTGGGAGAGTCTAGTGGGTGGGTGGAGGTTTGGTAGACTACTAATGAGACAGTGTTATGGGCTGACATAAAGCTCTTCTGAAAGACACCCTTATTGGATTTAGGCACTATAGTGGAACTGTGACCAGAGACGGCTCTAGAAATGATGGGTCCCTGGGCTGCCGCCAGCTAAAGGGACCCACCCTTCACCTTTTTCATACCAGGGCCCACTATACTTGTGCAGAATCTGAGCCACATGGGAAAACTAAAGATTTATTTTTGTTTTTGTCCACAATTCCGTCCCGGCTGGATTTGGGTTAAAGATGGAGTGCCATGATTTTTTTTTTTCCATCCTAAAACATGATCATCAGGCATTATTGTAATATGAGATAGTTTTTTTTTTTTTTCCTTTTTCAAAAAAAGGCGTACAGTATAGTGATGTCACTATATCACAGTTTTTTCATTGGTATGTTTGACTGGAAATGTTCAGCCCTCAGGAAGAAACCCTAAATACAAAGTGACATCATTGCACATACAAACCACACCAATGGGTCTAATCAAGTACTGTCACCTTTTAAATATGTACAAAATTGTAAAAAAAAAAAAAAAACACACACAAAAATCATGCCACTCCATCTTTAACAAAACAGCCTAACATACAGATCAAAATGACCATTAATCTTTTACATTCTATAGTTTTGTAGACTTAGGCTAATTCAGATGATGAATATTTTAACTCTTCAGAGCGTAAATCTGAAACCCTTTCGGGTCCATTTGGTTTCATGTTTACGCTCTCAAAGAGTTACATCTCGTTAACCACTGGTCCCACTGTACCAACTATGACCTGCATTTCAGCAGGATTAATGGCAAAGGATTGTTTAAAAATAATGTACCATGTCATGATGGTTTAGGACTTCCAGGGGTTATTTTATTGACACAAAATGAATAGGCGAGAACAGTGTGCACCACTGTTTTTCACTGTTACCCCTCCCGCTCAACAGCCGAGGGCCCGACGCGACCGTTGGATAATCCTCCCTTGAGTTGCAAGTTTTTAATATTAAAGTACAGTACAAGTGATAGAACTTTCGGGTCGGCGAAGCATTTTGATTTAATTAGAAGTTACGATTAACACTGCGGATCAAACTTTTTTGTTTTTTTACTGGCGTGTTGATGATCAAAGTCTGGCTTGATCTCCACTTTGAGCTCAGTGACTGATTCCATTTCAACTCTTCTAATATCATTCTAACACTTGAGCGTTTTCGCCACGCGTGATTTCGAGTGTGAGCAGGGGCGGATTGGCCATCTGGAGTACAGAGAGTTTTCCCGGTGGCCTGCGCCACCTAGTGGCCTGGACAAGATCCAAAATGCACTAGTGGCACTTCCAAAATGCACTAGAATGCGCTAGATGCTCGCCTGGAACATACAGATCAAAATGACCATTAATCTTCTACATTCTCTAGTTGTGTAGACTAAGTTGGGCTAATTCACATGATGAATATTTTAACTCTTGAGGGTGTAAAAATGAAACCAAATGGACCCGCAAGGGTCCATTTGGTTTCATTTTTACGCTCTCAAAGAGTTACATCTGGTTAACCCCCCCCCCTTTCCCCCCCAGGGTGGCCTGGCAAAGGCAAAAATTGTCCCGGTGGGAAAATATGTGCCAATCCGCCCCTGAGTGTGAGTATGTGATCGTGAAAACTGAGTACAGCATATGTGCCTTTTCACTGCCACCGTATGTCTTGTGCCTCGCCGGTGCATGCTTAAGATCGTCGCAGGGGTACGCTCGCGCCGAACTGATCCAAATCATCCGAGACGAGAGTGTGCGGCGCGCCAGAGACGGGGACAAATAAAGTGGGGGGAAAAAAAAACAACCCACTGCTACCTTTCCAATTATAGCTGTCGTGGTGGAGTGTTTGTGTGACTATGAAGGGTGTCAGTGAGGGACGGAATACACCGGGGGGATGGCGGCGGCGGTACGGTACGTGTGTGGCTTCATGAGCACTTGCAGCGCTAAAGAAAATGACAAGCCGACGCACAGACACTACCCTGTCAGTTTGAGGAACACCAACCGCTTCTGACTGGCAGTTCCTTCAGGACCTCCACTATGCACTATCGTGCGTGCTTATTGCTCTCCTGAGTCGTGTGTGTGTGTGTGTGTGTGCGTGTGCGCGTGTGTGTGTGTTACGTGCACACACGCACACACACACACACACACACACACACACACCACACACACACACACACACACACACACACACACACACACACACACACACAGGCACAGGGATTTTTGAGTGACTGAACATCCACAGTGTTACCTCTACTTAGCTCCTGTGCATTTGTTAAACTTTTAGGCTTTTATTTATTTGTTTATTTTTGTACAACACATGACTCTACACGGCAACTGGCAAATCACCAATCATCAAAAAAAGACCATCATAATCACTTGTATTGTTTGTATTTGTCATTTTTCTTATTGCACTGTCTATTGTCTTATTGCACTGGGAACAATGGAAACGTTATTTCATCCCTGTACATGTCCTGACATACACTGGAGTGACAAATAAAGACCTTGAACCTTGAACAATAGACCTTTAGGTAAGCCCCTCCCCAAACTTGCTATGGTCCAATCACAGCTAAGCACAACATGTGATAGACAAACCTCTCTACCAATAGCTTTCCTATATGATAAAACAGTGTTTTAAGAAAATAAATTTCACACAAAATATTTTCACACTGCATAGGGCATGCCTTGTTGATGGATTTGGAAGAGATTTTGAAGGAGCTATTGAGGAAAATACGGGAGGGTCATATTTTTTTTAACTACAGCATTATGATCATAACTCAAGTGGAACTTTGGTCAACGATACCCCTCTGTCACTTTTCATTCGGTCCTTCCCAGTATCACCGGTTTTCATTGTGCCAATCATTGTGCTCAGCCTATCCAGGCGGTAGGCGTGTGCATTGTTTGGCCAAACAGTGACACTCTTATGTATAGTGACACGTGTGCAAAGCATAGAAGACAAAGAACAACAAGTATCGTATAATCTAAATAAGACTCCAACTCACACAGCCAATAATGACTTGAGTATTCCCTCTTGCCTGTGCTTCATATACTGTCAGCGAATGCAGAGCATTGGGTAACTGGAGGCAGGGAGTCAGGTGGGTGTTCTGCGAACAAAATAGACTCGGGGCGTGTGGAGAAACAAGTGGATGTACCACGATCGTGACGTTACAAGCTGGTCTGAAATGACTAACCCTGTCTCCAAATTAGCCACAATGCAACTCTAGAGTTTGTTTTAAAGGGGAATTCCAACCATTTTCAACGTTCTGATATGTCATTAGAGTTGCTGTGTGGACATGATAAAAACATTTCCCCATTCTGTATTTCCTAGAAATGGAGGTTTGAAGAAAATCATTAAACATGGTGAAACACATCTTGATGACATCACCAAGATGTATTTCACCATGTTACAGGATTTCTTTAGACACTTTTTTTTTTTTTTTTTTTTTTTTTGAGGACGTACAATGGTGTTGCATTTGTAACGCTCTCAGAAAAAAATGTTGAAAATGGTGGAATTCCACTTTAATGGGATGGATCTAGAGTTGCAATACGCTCCATTGTCTCCCAATGCCAAGAATTTTCATCTGCGATTTGCTTGTATTAAAACAATGTAAAACTCACAAACGTCGCAGCTGTATGGAAAGATTGAATTATCCTCTTTCTATCTTTCTCTCTGGACCACTGTTCTAGAAAAGATTATTCCTTGATGTTTCCCTGGCTGCTTTTCAACTTTTCGCAGCCCTGCCTCGTGAACAAGGGTCACGGACTTGTATGTCAAGGTGAACGACTCCGTACCTCATCTGTATTGGTGACGAGCAGCAGCAGAGGTGGCCTGACAGTGAGCATATACTGCAGTGGAATATGCTGAGGAGAAGGAGTGCATGAGGACACTGACTGCACTGGGCTGATGTATCCAACAGCGAGGCTAACTGTGAGACAGAGACAGGGGCGTTTTTGCCATTAAGCAGACTAGGCAGTTGCCTAGGGCACCATGACGCGAGGGGGCGGCCGCCAGACATGCTTTAAAGGGACCCCAGGCTAATGAGCCTCATGGATACATTATACGTATCCTCTATAACTAGAATTAAAGGTAGGGGAAGTGATTTCACTTTTGTCAGATATCACCCAAAAAATATTTTTTTTCTGTTAAAATGCTCTATTATAAGGTGTCAGACCATATATGGAGTTTCCCCTCTCCCCCCTCCCCACGTTAGCAGAGGAGCTAATAAAAGTTCCCCAGGTGGAGGGTGAATTCTCCTCCAATCAGGATCGAGCAGCAGGCTCACATAGTGTAGCTACTCTTGGGCGACCCTAACCCTAGTGCACCAGGCTGGTACTACAGGATGAATTTCAAATCACTTACCCTACCTTTAAACATTTAAAACACATGTTCTTTAGATTCCTTTAAAATGGCGCCCCCAAGGGATAAAATTATGAGCTATTTTTAAACTCTAATTTCCCCCTCCCCTCATGGTCGCCCCCCCTTCCCTCATGGCGCCCTAGGCAACTGCCTAGTCTGCCTAATGGCAAAAACGCCCCTGGGAGGAGGAGTTTTCTTAAGTTGACGCAATCATATTTTGATTACATAAAACGTAATTCCTAGAGTTTATGGTTTCCTCCCACGTTGTAGTACAGCAGATCACAATGAACTAATGTTGCTGAACACCAGGCTCCATTAACGTTGTTCCATTAATTGGTACAAACAATCATTCTGTTTGATATTTTTTCACTGTACAGGTCATGGGTGTTCAGTCCTTCGCCCCGTGTAAGAATGTAGGCTGTTATCGTAATATTGTTTTTAATGTAAAAAAGTACATCATTATGCAAACAAAAACATTGCATCGTATCATTTTGCATTGTACACGGGGCGTTTTTGCCATTAGGCAGACTAGGCAGTTTCCTGGGGCGCCATGTGGCGAGCGGGAGCACCAGGGGGACCACCAGACATGCTTTCAGGATCCCAGGCTAATAAGCCTCATATGGATAAATACCATTATACTTGAATATCCTCTATAACTAGAATTGAAGATTTAAAACACATATATGTTCTTTAGTTTAAAAAAAGTTCATATTTTTATCCCTTGGGGGGCACCATTTTGAGATTTTTCCTGCCTGGGGCTCCAAATTGCTTAGAAACGCCACTGAAAGTACATATTGCGTTACAAATACAATACATATTGCGTTGCAAATACAATGTCCATCTAGATGCCAGATCACTGTTTTTACTTATTTATATCTATTCTAATACATTTTTCCCTTAAAAAACCTGCACTATCCACATGTTTCACACACATTTACTATATTTGCCAAATAGTTACTGTATCGATTTTAGATCATTGAATCCAATCCTATGGCCAGAATGAACCAATATCGTCCATGTATCGTATCGTCAACAATGGGTCGTGATAGGTATCGAATTGCTGTCAAATGTATCTTTATACCTCTAGTGTGTGTGTGTGTGCGTGTGCGTGTGTGTGCGTGTGCGTGTGTGTGTGTGTGTGTGTGTGTGTGTGTGTGTGGTGTGTGTGTGTGTGTGTGTTGTGTGTGTGTGTGTGTGTGTTGTGTGTGTGTGTGTGTGTGTGTGTGTGTGTGTGTGTGTGTGTGTGTCCTGTATACAGGATAGGACACATTAGGACAGCAAAATGTACAAACACAGCACTGAGTACTGTAAGACTGGACTGGTTTGATCACAACACTCATGTCAATTCTCTACAAGATATTCCAAACACCCCACATATTGGGTTTATTAACGAAATTAGAAAAACTGTTTTAGATGTTCAAAATAGGCTCGTATTCAAATGTGTTGAATTCAAATGTGTTTGCATGGGTGTGTACGCACACATGAGAGAGAGGGATCATCACAAAAAACATTCCATTCACACACACACACGCACTTCACACACAATGGTGTGGGAAAAGAAAGGCATCGGTCTGCAGATAATTAATAGTTAATGCCTAGCGTTTTAAAGGGCCAGGCAGGGAACACAAATCAGGGCAGAGGGGAAAAAACAATCCCCACATGCCTGTCCACTTTCACACCAAAATAAATAAAGCAGTTATACAGGCAGGCAGCACCGAGTGCAGCGTTCAATCAGTTTATGAAAGTAATCCAAACTAGACAAATGGGAGAAATTGCAGAGAAGTGGCTGCTGGCTGTGATGCACGTCGCGGTTACACAGGCGTCAAGAAATGAGGAATTCACTGTGAGGATTGCCATTCAACCAGTGGCGTTTCTAAGAAATTTGGAGCCCCATGCAGGCAAGATGTTCCCCCCCCCCCCCCCCCCCCCTTACCAAACGGACCCGTAAGGGTGGGGGCTCCAGGGAAAATCTTCTGTGACGTTATACCTATGATGGGCACAGTAAAATGGCGCCCCCTAAGGGATAAAATTATGAATTATTTTTAAACTTAAAAACATTATGTGTTTTAAATGTTCAACTCTAGTTATAGAGGACAATGATATATATGTATATGAGGCTTATTAGCCTGGGATCCTTTTAAAGCATGTCTGGTGGTCGCCCCGGTGCCCCCCGCTGCTTTCATGGTGCCCCAGGCAACTGCCTATAGTCTGCCTAATGGCAAAAAAACGCCCCTGCATTCAACAACAGGCAGTTCAAGGTTTCATATCCTTTCTTTCCCCTCACTTCCATGCATGAAGCAAGGAAAAAAAAGAATACATGTATTTCATAAGGTTCAACATCGACAGGCCCTGCGCTATTGCACTGGAATGGATACCACTTGATGTTTCAAAGTGTCATCATAAGTCCAAAGTGAAGTAATTATGTGTGTGATATTACAATAGCTTGGTCGTCGAGAATAGGGCAGTGCCGCGGCAAGTGATATGTGCCAAGATGGAGTCTGAAAAGGCTGGGTTTTTTTGGACTGCGGGTTCAACAAGACAGCGGACAAAAACCATGCAAGGCACGAACATGCAAACTGGGAACCTTCTGATCAGCGTCATCTTAGTTGGAGCTGTTTATGTTGCTATAATTTGCACGGTTAAGTGTTTAACTATACCAGATACAGCTCGGATAACGCCTGTCGAGTGCCTATAAGGTAGTGATTGCGCTCCTTGTGGCCTTGTAATCCATTTAATGGGGATGAGGAAAAAAATGATATACTGCTCTGGCCTCGATGTAAAATATGACATTTAACCCTTTGTGTACTGAACGCATTTTGCGTGTTTATCTGTTGAAAAATAGCAGATCAACAAGCTCATATCGCGCCACCGAGTGGCGCGATATGAGCTTGTTTTCTGCTATTTTTTACAAATCTCTGAATACATTATTTTGGAAGTAAACATTTTTAACTCAATTTTTTGCTTCTGGGGGATCCCTAGAACAACATGTTTTCAGATGGGGGTCTGCAGCCAAATATGGATAATTCTGGTGGTCCTTGGCTTGAAATATGTTAGCATCACTGACACAGGAACACAGATTTTTCAGAAAAACTAGAATCTAGTGTCAGAAACTATAGAATCTAGTGTCAAAAACTCGATTCTAGGGTCAGAAACTAGATTCTAGTGTCAAAAAATAGATCCTAGCATAATTTATTGTCATTTAGTGTCAATAACTAGTGTCAACTAGAATCTAGTGTCGGAAACTACTGTAGAATCTAGCGTCAAAAGCTAGAATATTGCTGCAGCTATAATCTGGTGTCAGGAACTACTGTAATAATCTGGTGTCAAAACTCGAATCGAGAGGTCAGGACACAATGGGTTAATTTGTCTGTAATGTGGCGCCTTCATGAAATAATTAACGCCGCCGAGATGTGATTTCTTTTCAACTCCGAGTAATTCCGAAAACCTTTTATATTGGGCCATTCATAGTCATGTAACATTAACATGGCATTTATAGCAGTCCATTTGGAAGGTTCGTGAAAGCTGTAGCCTCAGAGGAGAACAGAGAGATGGACAGGGGGAAGGAAAAAAAAGGTTTGAAACATTCATTCAACATCCATTTTAAATCCTGCCTGGCCCTGTCTTTCCGTCCAGGCCAGGGGCGGATCTAGGCATGGGCATTGGGGGGGGGGCTATATTCCCAGACTGCCCCACCAAACATTGATGGCATGCAAAACAATTAAAGTGCTTATATTTAAAATGATTTGAAACACTACTACTGCTACTACCAACATTTCATCATTGAAAACAGAAAACTCTCTGAGTCAGACCTTTAGCTTTATGCATGCTGCGTGTCAGTTGCAACTTCAAAAGCATCTGATGTTATTATTAATTTTGCGTAATAAAAGTCCTGTAACAAAAAATGGTATGGGTGCAACTTCTTGGCACCCATACCATTTTCTCTTGCCCCTCCAACATGTTCTCTTGCCCCCCCAAATGGGACATGGTATATCCGCCCCTGGTGCAGGCGCCACGCAATGGGCTGGGTCATTCTGGTGATACGATCAGTGCTGCCAACTGCCCAAATCCAAAAGGCACTAGTGGCACTTCCAAAATGCACTAGAATGCGCTAGAGCAGTGGGTTTTCAACCATTTTCATACCAGGACCCACTATTTATTCTGCATTTTAGCCAAGGAGGACCACCATTTGATGTTGAGTTTAGTCTCTTGGACTAATTTAGGAGAGATAAACTGTAAAAAATGTTGGTCAAAATAGCAATTCTTCGACATTTTCTAAATTTGTATATTCTTGAAAATGGTGAAGGTAATTCAGATGTTTAAATATAGCTAAATATAGCGACAAATGTGTCAAGTTGGCAACACTGGATGCGATCCGATACGATTCAATGAGTTGAAATTGATGTAGCAACTATTTAAAATACAATGCCATTGTCTTAGATTGAGTAATTACACCTCTCTTTATCTTTTTGACTATTGCCACACCCCTAGTCCAAACGTATGCCATGCACTTAGGATTTTACTGTACAGCTGATACGTTGATAAGTGGGCGCCGGTCATGCAAACTGGGCCAGCAATGGCTCCCCTAAGTGCTCAGTCTGCCCCACCAAACACGATGGCATGCAAAACAACCCAAGATATTTCATTTTAGGTTCTTATATTAAAAATGGTTTGAAACACTAACGCTGCTACTAACTAACTACGATTGTAAAACCAACAGCATTTCATCGTTGAAAACAGAAAACTCTCAGAGTCAGACCTTTAGCTTTATGCATGCTGCGTGTCTGTTGCAACTTCAACAACAACTGATGTTGTTATTGATGTTTTACTTGACTGATAAAAGTCCTGTCACTGAAAGTCGCCCCCATAGCATTTTCTTCTGCCCCCCCAATTGGGAAATGTTACATCCGTCCCTGAATGGCTTACCTGCTTAAAAAAAAAAAGAAAGAAAATGGACTCCACTGAATAAAGCATCAAGCTCAGTCTAGCCTCCCACTCAAGGGTGTCATTGTCTTACACCTGCCATTAAAAAGCAGCAATAATGATAAGGGAATTAGCAGGGCTAATTTCAATTAGCCGGCACTTAATAGGTTGTTAAGAGCTGCCTGTTGGCAACGATCACTGGAGGCACACAAACAGAATGATGCAAACGCCACCATAGAACAAGATTTAAATCCAGGGCGTTGGGCTCACTTTCTGATGTAATTAACCAGTTGAGGTCATTATAATCGTATAGTGTGACGCTAAATTGCAATGGCTAAATTACCTCAAATTGATTTCTTAATAGGGTGGGAGCTGCTGCATATGACTTCTCTCTGGCCTGGTGGGAGTCCAGTCCTTTAATGTGCATAAGCAACGTTAATCTGTTAATAATCTCTTAGCAGGAGAACTATTTTTTTGCCTTCTGCGTGTAATCCACAGATGTCACACATCTGAGTTAATTGAATATTGATTTGTTTGTTTCAGGGTGGTTGCTGTTGTTGTTGTTTTTTCTCCTGACTCAATCCTCTCAAAAATGTAATTAAGATATTTTTTTGCAATGACTGAACACATCTGTGAAGGTTGATGGCTAAGGCTGTATACCGAAGCTCAGGATTCGAACCACTCGCTCGCTAAGGTCGTCACGCGAACAAATATTAATGATCCCGAACCATTTGTATTTATTTATTAACTTTTCGTCCATCTAGTAGAAGAACTGTGACATTGAGGGGTCAAACTTGCTGTGAAATGCGCTGTTCAATGCAGCCTGAATAGGGACAAACTGGAGTTGGAAATGCATTGTCTTCAAGGAAGGGGTCCCATTCTCAATAGAAGTCTATGTAGGCGAACAGAGTTTGCGTAAACTCCGTCTGTACTCTATAGCCCTGCGGCTGCGCACGGACTCATTAAGTTAGCTGACCAGCAGCAGCAGCACCACCACCACCACCCAAGCGATGATTAGTTGTTACCACATGGATTATGGATATTACGTTAGTAATAGTGTGTCGTGACAATCTTGACAATAACATTAAAAACAGAAGGAGCATTTGTGAGGGAAAGTAGTCTAAACACAACTTGATGGCGTCATCAAGTTGTGTTTCAACATGTTCATGATTTTTTTCCAGACTTCCATTTCTAGGAAACTTTTTATCTTGTCCACACAACATCTCTAGGGTATATTAATGGCATAGTAAAACGTTGAAAATGGGTGGAGTTCCCCTTTAACAACAGTGGCCATCCGCCAAGTACATTGGTAATTATACCACATGGGTGCTGGACTTGGAAATGTAAGCGCAAAATTAAAATGACACTGGGCCTTGTGCCATTTAGCAGCTAGCGTGAAAACAGTGGCCCTTCTCCCCCACACAAGCTTGCTACTTTACAGGACCTTGGACAGCTCCACAGCAACACGCTGCCAATAGAACCTACTGTACTCATATTTTCAGAACCATGGAAAGCTCCCTGTTCCACTCTGTCTAGACTTCCACTGTTCGCTCCACTCGCTTGCACACGGAGACACGCAAACAGACACTTGTTTCCCCTCCCAGTAATAGATGTACTGTACATGTTATATTGTTCGTGTGTGCATCACAGTGAGGGCTCTGCAATATTTAGAGACTGACCGGATGTTTTGTTTGAATAATTCAGCGGAATAGGCTCTAGTCTACAGTATCTGCTGTGTTTTTAATGCGCTTCGGTTCAGTTATAGCTGGCTGGTTTTACGGCTTTTACTGTGCTCTTTGTGTCCATGACAACTGGACCTGAATTAGGATTCCCCATACTGGTTAGACTAAATACTGGATGCACTAGTTCATTTCCTGAGAGCATACAAATGTGAACCAAATGGACCCTAGCGGGTCCATTTGGTTCCATTTGTACCCTCTCAGGAAAAAAGGGGTCTGAAAGAAAAATCATTAACATGGTGAAATACATCTTGATAATGTCATACATCAGATGTATTTCACCATGTTAATGATTTTTTTCAGACCTCCATTTTTAGGAAATACAGAATTGGGGAAACTTTTTTTTATCATGTCCACACAAAATCTCTAAGGTATATTAATAACATTAAAATGTTGAAAATGGGTGGAGTTTCCCTCTGTTCATTTGTTGATTTATTTCACGCACAGCGTTAACCAGAATTTTACAAGACAATAGATATTTCAACATGCTACCAGTGGATTAATTCAACTTAATTGA
The DNA here is from genome assembly GCA_039105355.1 of Benthosema pterotum. Classification (NCBI taxonomy): domain Eukaryota; kingdom Metazoa; phylum Chordata; class Actinopteri; order Myctophiformes; family Myctophidae; genus Benthosema; species Benthosema pterotum. The sequence continues at coordinate 40,970,449 of CM076981.1, read as the reverse complement.
AGTGATACATACCGGTAATAGTGTTGCTTCGTCCCTTCCACTTAATGTGCAACCTTTTTTGATGCATACCGGTTTTGTTATATTTTACACGGCCGCTGCATTAAAGTTTATCCATCATTTATGACGTGTGACATCCGTGTGACTGAATGGATTTCACTCATGCTTTTTCTACATGACTGCAGACGAGAAGTTGTCTCTAGTGTACATTTTTTTTTGCCGGTCACGTGCGTTGTTTCGCTCAGGGTCTAGTGCACTTCACTAGTAGACTCTACTATAGTGCACCAATCAATGCTTCGTGCACTATAGTATGCATGTGGTTATATAATTCTTAAAGGGCCACTTCACCACTTTTCAATGTATCTTCATTTAATAGCTACTCACTAATGTATATGATAAAATACAACTATTTTTTCTACTCAGTCTGTACCTCACAGGAGGGCTGTGAGCAGGTCAGAAACTTCTTCCAATGACGTCATCATTCTGCAGGTTTTTTTTTTAAACAATGTGTTTTTGAAAAAAAATATTTATATTTTTACTATCGGGAGAACAATGGCTGCCATTTTTGGATTGCGACTTTTCAGGAATAGGGAAAGTCTGCAGTTTCTATTAGCTGGGATTCCACCATTGATGATGTTATTGGAAGAAGTTTCTGAACTGTCCACAGCCCTCTTGTGAGACACAGACTGAGTAGAAAAAAATAGTGGTATTTTACCGTGTAGTGAGGACCGATTATATGAATAAATGTTGAAAAGTGGTGAAGTGGTCCTTTAACACACATGGTTTGAGCTGAGAGAATATATACCGTGCATTCCTTCTTGAGAGGTTTGATTCATTGATTCATTGATTTGTTTTGTCAACCATCAGGCCCTACTACCTGGAGAAACTATTCCTAATAGACCTTTACGTAAGCGCCGCCCTCGTGTCCACCCTAGGACACTTTCCAGCCGGGCTCATTCATTGCAATGTAAATATCATGGACTTTACATAATAAATATTGGTTCATTTTTGGAACCAGACCTTCAAAATTTCTTCCAAATCCAACTACAAGGCATGCCCTATGCAGTGGAAAAATGTGTGTGTGTGTGTGTGTGTGTGTGTGTGTGTGTGTGTGTGTGTGTGTGTGTGTGTGTGTGTGTGTGTGTGTGTGTGTGTGTGTGTGTGTGTGTGTGTGTGTGTGTGTGTCATTTATTTTCTAAAGCAGTGTTTTATCATATAGGAAAGCTATTGGTGGAGAGGTTTGTCTATCGCGTGTTATTCTTAGCTGTGATTGGACCATAGCATAGCAGTCTGGGGAGGGACTTACCTAAAGGTCTATGTGCTATATGCTTCACTTTGAGGTATTCATGAAATATATTTCAAGGTATAATTCTTGGAAATCTATTCATATAGTAATTCTTAAAAGGAACCCTGGCTAATAAGACAAATATATGCCTTAAAACACTATCTTTCACTCAATAGAAGGTGCTCTGGTCGCAGATGATGATGTCACATGAGCATGTTCATATGCTATAGAGCTATATCACACGTGACATCATCATCCTGCGCCAGGAGCAGTTCCTGTTGAGTGAAGTATTCTCCAATTATGAAAGAAATAAGATGATATTGGTGTTTTTATTTGTTTATGTTAGTTATATAGGGAAAGTATAAAATTTTAAGCAGGAGAGCTAGGAAGTCAACATGGTGTTCTCATTATGCTATGTCACTCACCAGAGGGGTCAAAAACATTAGCATGGCGTAACGGCAGCCATTATCTGTTGACCCTTGCTCTGTTTGTGCATCTGTTACCATTACAAAATCTATATGTGACAAACACACGTCCATTCCACACACACACACACACACACACACACACACACACACACACACACACACACACACACACACACACACACACACACACACACACACACACACACACACACACACAGGCTCGCTACGTGAAAACAATAACCAGCCACACAGTGACGGCTGGTAATTAGAGGGAAACTAATAACCCAGACTAACAAATATGTTCGCTTCTCAAACTCGCTCTCAGCAAACAATAATTACCGCTGTTGGTTATAAATTAGTTTCCTCTTTGTTGAATCCTTGCCAGGGCCAAATCGGCGCGAAGTTGTTTTGACAAGGAAAAACGGGTAGAAAAATTGCACCGGTGACAGATAGGTTTGTGCTGGGAGAGACGAAGAACAGGTGGTTGTTGCAACAAAGAAAGAGGTAAAATTTTCATATGCAAAGGTTGTCTTCGGTTGGTGACAGGGAAAGCAATGAGCTCAGGTTCTCATGTCTGCTTGAATTTAGCAATTTAGGAGAAACGGGGCTTTGTTGAACATGCGTGTGCAACCTAAAGCGACGGGTGCAAAGGCCTTGTCTGCCTTCATCTCCGAGCTGACGACGAGTTCTACCTGAGGATGCCTTAATACAATATGTAAATTCTAAAGAGGCACATTGGCGCCGTCGGTATAAGATAGTGCTGTTGCCTTACAGCACTATATCCTAGGTTTGATTCCTACAGGGGAATCAAACCTAGGGTGCTGGGGGGGCGTGTTCTGTCATCATCAGTGCCTATTGGCAAATTGCGTTGTCCCCTGGCGTAGATACCTTAAAGGGGTGTTACACTTTCAAAAAAACTTTTGGTTATTTTATGGTCTACTCAGTCTCATGTGAACACACCAGACAGTTTATAAGTTACTCCTTTCAGTATTTAGATATTTGATGTTTATTTTAGCGCCTCCAGCTCCTTCCCATAGAAACCCATTATAACTTAAAACTCCATTTTAACCATGACAGATTATTCGAAAACAACCAATCTTTTTTCTGGTGACTCATATTGTCCTCGGAATACGTGAGAGGACCGTGGAATTTCATTTACAGTTTTTATTTATTTTTTAAATATTGTTTTGGAAAATGTAGCCGCCTCCATATTTGGGAAGGCCTACCCAAATGAATAAAACAATATTTTAAAAATCAATAAAAACTGTAAATGAAATTCCACGGCCCTCTCACGTATTCCGAGGACAATATCAGTCACCAAAAAAAAATTGGTTGTTTTCGAATAATCTGTCATGGTTAAAATGGAGTTTTAAGTTATAATGGGTTTCTATGGGAAGGAGCTGGAGGCGCTAAAATGAACATCAAATATCTAAATACTGAAAGGAGTAACTTATAAACTGTCTGGTGTGTTCACATGAGGCTGAGTAGACCATAAATTGACCAAAAGTTTTTTTGAAAGTGTAACACCCCTTTAACATAAAACGTGCAGTAGGCTACAGTGTTGCCAACTTGGCGCATTTGTTGCTATATATTTAACTTTTTCCAGACCCCCTTAGTGCATTAGTGAAAAAGCCCTGTGGAAAAATCTAGTGCTTTGCTGGTGAGTTGGGGCGAAATTGGTTGACAGTCGCCAGAGATAAAACCCTCATTTTTCACTATTTTTCCATCCAATGATAGAGTCCTCCTTCCATCCTAGAAAGGATCATTGGTATAACCAAATGGACCCTTATAGATCTTTAACTCTTGAGAGCGTGAAATGAAACCAAATGGACCCGTAAGGGTCCATTAACTCTCAAGAGTTAAATTATATTTAAACATCTGAATTACCTCATTTTCAAGAATCTACACATTTACAAAATGTCTAATTGTTATTTTGACCAACATTTGTCCCATTATTTCTCCTAAATCAGTGTGAGAGAATTGACTCAACATCAAATGGTGGCTAAAATGCAGAATAAATAGTGGGTCCTGGTATGAGAATGGTTGAAAACCCACTGCTCTAGCGCATTCTAGTGCATTTTGGAAGTGCCACTACTAGTGCATTTTGGATTTTGGCAGTTGGCAACACTGGTGCAGTAATCCTGGCTGCTTCTGGCCAGCCGGGGCACCTGTTGAGGAAAGGAACTGTTTGGAATAAGGTATTCCTTCCACGTGCCACGTTCAGCCGGGGAAACTCCCCCCCACCCCCCCAGTCAAGTAAAAATAGGTCAGTCTGTTGCTCTAACGCTGGGCGTGCGTTACCGTCATTAACGGCACGCGTGCATTGCTGTAGGAATAAACGCAGGCCTGTAGGCAGCAACAGAAACGCGTTACCCCTCCACTTTGAACAACACAACTGCTTAAACGGTTCATTCGTTATTATTTTAATGAAAAACACAACAATGAAGCAAGGTGCAATAACAAACTGTTTTATTACCAAAACAAATAACACGGATGGCGGCTTGGCCTAGGCATACCCGCGCTCTAGGCTAATGTGAGGCGGCACCAGCGAAATTAAAAGCAAAACAAAGAAAAATAAACTAATTAAACGTCACCGAACCCTTCCTCATTCTAGCTTGCTTGTGAGATAAATGACAAGGCTTTTCAAAATGGGAAAAACAAAAACTAAACTTTGTGTGTACACTTCTGGCTTAAAGGGAAGCTGAATTGGAAAATACATTTTTTTTCCCACTTTTAGACCACATGTGTGGTATTTATATAGCCATAACCAACAATACATGCCAAAAAATGTGACATTTTCACTTTTGTATATTTCTAAATAAAAACTCCATAAAAGTCAATTTTAATTACTAGCGAAATGAGAACATGCTGCGTGATTACATATTATCACATCAACAAAAGCCAGTAGAAGTTAAGCCGACCTTTATTTATCCCATTCCTGAATCCTCCACAAACACAGGTGTCTTAATTACAGTCAGAAATAGTTCGTTTCTAATCCCATTCTGGCATCCAGACAGAGTATTACTCGGTTTAAACTCACTCATCACGTTAGAATATACTGTACATCTGAACACAGTGGTAGAAATAAGCCACATACAGTAGCAGTACAGCGGCAGAGCTGTCCGACGTTTTTAAACATCCATGTGTCGAGTGTAGTTTATAGCTCTTCGTACAGCTGTCCCTCGCTCTTTGCGCCCCATAGCCTGAAGGGATGCAAGCTCTGATTGGTTCAGAAACTTAAGATCAGAGTTTCAGGCTGAAACCTCAAAGTAAAATGCCTCCATTTCCAGGTTCACTCACTGCACCTTTAAGAAGGCGGTTGATTCTTGGGTCATAACCTGATGGACTAGGTCAGGGCTGCCCAAAAGGTGGATGGTGATCTACCAGTAGATCACACAGGCCATGCAGGTAGATCACATGACAGTCCCCTAAAATGTATAGATCTGTAACTCTTGAGAGCGTTAAAATGAAACCAAATGGACCCAGGGGCCCGTAATTTCTTAATCCGTCTATGCACATGGTGGTCTGTGGCTGAAATTCTGAATAAATAGTGGGCTCTAGTATAGCAAAGACGTTAAACCACTGCTCTGAGAGACAAGAAAGCTTTTCCTCTTCTAACCCTCCACTCTCACAGAGTCTGCCAAGCATTGGACAATTGGACGTCAGTGGTGGTGAGGTCTTCTGGCAAAAAAAGCTTCTTTCAAGGCATTTTGAAAAGTGTAGATAATGACGTGTATGTTGCAGCCTTACACAGCTGTAGGCACATGTAGACTAGAAAAGTGTTTTTAAGAGTGTGTCTCGGAATCATTGCTTTTCAATGAAAATCTGAAAGATATACATTAATTCACGTACCGAGATATTTGGTCACCGCATCAGGGCGTGCGCTCCGCCTCGCACTAGTATCCCTCTTGTGTTTGGTGAATATTGTGCAAATGCACCAATTACGGATGACTGTGTGTCTGGCTGCCCCTGTCAGTCGAGCAAACGCTGCGGGGCCCGTTTTAACAAGATATGTGTGCAGTGTGTGCTGCCTCAAGATGCTGCCACCTACGTCGGGCAAAGTTTACAGATTGCTTCATTAACGTTCTGAAGCATTGCCAAATATGTGCCTCTTTCTTGCTTTCGGCTTTGACACGAAATCCTCCACCCTCGTCTTTTAACCCTAAGGTCGAGCCTAGACTGCGGTAGTCCTCTCTCATCATGTGGAAAAGTGAATGTTGACTCTGCTACTGTGCCGTGACACGCCGCTGTTTACACAAATGGAGCAGACATTTTCAGTTTACACGGATCGTTCTGTTTGTCAAATGGAATGAGTGTTTTACAGCATGTACTGGTATGTATGCACAACATGCGTACATGCACATGAGTACACCATCTGTACTGGATATCGCTAGACAGGTGTACCAGTGCCTAATAACTAGCTATGCCACATATTGTCATGCTGATAATACCCGTGTTATTTAGATAACACATTTAGATTTAGTTTAATTTAGTCATGTTTCAGTTTAGTTCTAGTTCCAGTTGACTAAATATCCCAACTTTTTTCATTCTAGACATTTATTCTGACTGGCTTTGATGGCATTATAATGCCTGTAGGAAGTCAATCTAGAGGTTTTTCATTCTTCAATTGTTTGGACAAAAGCACCCCTTGTACTGTGGTGAGCACTTAAGATTGTCACTGTTAACACTTGGCTGCTGATGGGGCACCATGGTGGTACCACTGCCCTGGAATGGTAACGCTTTTCACACTTCATTTAAAAAGTGTGAATGGTTGATTAACAATGGTTATAAAAGTATGCCTCTGTCTATTGGGAACCGCTAACCAAGTAGTAGGACATGTAAATGTGTTTTTAACCTGTTAATCTCCTGGTGACAACATGGAACTTTCTGGTACCACATTCCTGCGGTTACCATTTCAAGGTTCAAGGTTCTTTATTGTCACTCCAGTGTATGTCAGGACATATACAGGGATGAAATAACGTTTCCATTGTTCCCCAGTGCACAATAGACAGTGCAAGAAAAAGGACAGAAAACAAACAATACAAGAAACAGTAAGTGACGTAGTGCAACAGAAGTGTATCTTGTTGTACAAGAACACGCGCCACGTTCAGACAAACATAGTAAACAAAACAAAATACATGTTTGCACTGAGGAGCTGGGGGCCTCTGCGTCCGTACGCACCGCCATCTTGTTACATATTCATTGCCATGGTGGTACCACCACTGACAATGTCAAGTGCTTACCACTGAAAATACGATGGCCTTTTTTGCTCCAATAAAACAAATGCAAACGAATAGATTCAGAATTCAGAATCATGGAAAACCTCTATGACCTTTCATAGGCTAACTAATGCAGACTGCAACCTTAAGGGACAATTTTAGTTCATGTTTTGGGATGTTATTAGAGAAAGTAAAAGATGCGTGTTAATTGCTAATAACTTGCTTTCTTTATTCTTAGGGATTTTAGCTATGGGAGGGGACATTCGAACATGGTTGTTAACTTGTTAATACATATTTGTTTAGAGATTTTTATTTATTTACATTACATTATTTATTTACAGTTCAAAATTATTCAAAGATTTAACAATTTTTCAGTTCAGAATGAACAGTTCAAAATTATTCAAAGATTTGAACAATTTTTCAGTTCAGAATGAACAGTTCAAAAGTATTCAAAGATTTGAACAATTTTTCAGTTCAGTATTTTTTCAGTTCAGCACCACTGAGTGGTGCTGTATTTGTACTTTGTATTGGTTGAAAGAGCTTTGATACATAATGAGACGTGTACAGACAGACGTGTATGCACTGCACAATGCCAGGCCTTGGCACCACTCAAAAAAGGATGGTGGAAGATGGTGTGGAAAATGTAATGCTATAAGAGACACGATACTGTATGACCAAATGAACACACATGATGTAACACGTTAGTAACTGTGGCAACCCCAGTGTTGCCACAGAACTCTCTGACCCCCTTGCCAGCATCAATCTCCTGTTGGCTATACTGGGCAGGAGCGTCACCAGTCACCATAGACCAGGGGTTTTCAACCTTTTTCATCCCAGGGACCACCATTTATTCAAGATTTGAGCCACGGACCACCATTTGAGGATATTTTAGCCCCACAGACCCCAAATCTAAAGATTTATTTTGCTTTTGTCCACAATTCCAGGCTGGATTTGGGAAACAAAACAAGCAAAACATGCATTCCAAAATGACTAATTCAGATGATGAATATTTTAACTCTTGAGAGTGTAAAAATGAAACCAAATGGACCCGCAAGGGTCCATTTGGTTTCATTTTTACGTTCTCAAGAGTTACATCTGGTTAAACAACTTAGCTGGGGACCACCTGGAACCCTCTCAAGGACGGTCCCCGGACCACCTGTTGAAAATCCCTGCCATAGACGGATCTAGAAATGCACACACACACACACACACACACACACACACACACACACACACACTATACAGTATACAGTGGCGTTTCTAAGCAATTTGGAGCCCTAGGCAAGATTTCCATTTTGGCCCAGGGAAAATCTCCTGTAACATGATGCTCTCCCTCATGGTCGCCCCCTCCCCTCATGGCGCCCTAGGCAACTGCCTAGTCTGCCCCAATGGCAAAAACACCCCTGACAGTATATTATGACATCTAGGCCTGCGATGCGATTCACCTCATTTCAGCAGGATTTACAGGAAGAGAGTGCTTGAAAATAATAAACAGCCAAAATAACTAAGCCAAATGAATGCAAACACTTGCAGTATACCATATATGATGTACCATGTACCATATCACATGATGGTTTAGGAATTTTGTTTTTTTTTTTTATTGACACAGAATGAATAAGCCCGTTCATAAATACCGGTAACTGTGAAAAGGACCGTGTGCACCACTGTTATTCACTGTTCCCCCCTTTTTTTAGCTTGAACCTCATAGCAATCACACTGACACTCAACCTCAGGGGTCCACCTATAGCTCAGGGGTCCCTGGGCCCGGCGCCCAACATGCCTGTTGGATAATCCTCCCCTGCCAGTCACACCATTGCAGTCCCATATAAATCGTTAAATAACCTCTCCCCTACTAGCCACATTTAGTTTTTTAAGTATTCATCTTGAACACTGGGGCCACCTAAGTTGGCTGAGACATTTTGAAGATATTTAGCATAACTAATGCAGCGTGCGGCTCTGCATGCCACATTTGATGGCCCACCTCTTTTTTCGAAATGCTTTCCGGTTGCCAGGCACAGCGGGTGGGAAAGCAGAGCAGGCTGGCTCCGGTTTCGGCCAATTAACAATAAGAGACAAGGTCTCGAGCAGTTAAGTGTTTCGTGTTGTGATTGGAGCCATGAATTGTTAAACACCCTTGATGCGTTCTGCGATCCGAAAGAGCTGACAAACGCAACTGCCGGGGCTCTGCCAGACGTGCACTAATTTGACCGGCCGCAATCAAGGGGAGCTCATATTATCGCCTTATCGATCGGCGTAAGGAGAGAGACGAGCGCAGCGGCAAGGCAAGACGCACGCCAACCGTGGTTGAGCGCCGTCCAAGCCCTCTAAGGCATTTTTGGCGGGAACGCATTTTAATGTGTCTGTTTAGCTGCTTAGTAGGCTAGTTTTAGCGGTATAGTTTAGTAGTATTCTATAGTTGTAGTGTAAATACTGTATGTTCTGTCTAGTTCCTGTCTAGTTGTCTGTTTAGCTTTCATTACTTGCCACGTTATTATACTTTTAGGTTCTAGCTTAGCACCTTCAACTCATGTTAGAGACAGTAACAAATAAAAAACCTTGAGAATTATTAGCCTTTCTTAGCTACATTAGCATTATTAACAGTATTTAGCATTATTAGCATACTTACCTACCATCATTAGCACTATGAGCCTTATCTACTTAATAATATAACACATAATTGGCATCACTTACTTAGCATTATTAACATTACTTAGCATTAATAGCATGATCAACAATAATTATCAATAATATAATTATCAGCATCCGCTAGCATTACTCAGCGTTACTTAGCATTGGCTGTTGAAAAATGTCAGCTCTAGCTTTGAGCTTCTAGATCTGACATTTTTGAAAAACGGTGGCGAAAATCTTGGAATCATTTATTTATTTATTTATTTATTTATTTATTTATTTATTTATTTATTTATTTATTTATTTATTTATTTATTTATTTATTTATTTATTTATTTATATATTTATTTTTTCAGTTTAGAAAGGGCTAATGGGGCGTACACTAGGCATGACAACATTGGAAACCGAGGAGGACAGTGAGACGCGTGTGTGTTACGTTGACGTGATTGCACACAACAGGTCATCAGCGGCGGCGCCGCTGTGCGAGTATATCCCAGTCAGACGAGCTACTGTAGGAGCTACAGCAGGGCATTAGGGGAAGACACACACACAAATAGAAACCGTGGGAGAGAGAATCCATGTATGCTGCGAATCCTGGAGAGGGCGGGGGGCCTGTTTTGAAAATCTGCCCACCCCCCTACCCCCTCTCCAGGGGCGGATCTAGGCATGGGCATGGGGGGGGCAATGCCCCCCTAAATGCCCAGACTGCCCCACCAAACACGATGGCATGCAAAACACACCGCAAGATATTTCAAATTAAAGTGCTTATTTTTAGAATGACTTGAAACACTGATACTACTACTACTAACTGCAGCTGTGTCACCGCTAAACCAACAGCATTTCATCATTGACAACAGAAAACTCTCAGACATTTAGCTTCATGCATGCATCCGTTATTCAACAACAACGGATATTAATAATGCTTAATTGCCAAATAAAAGTCCTGTAACTGAAAATGGTATGGGTGCAGCTTCATCGCCCGTGGCACGAAGTGGCACGGGTGATGAAGCCGCACCCATACCCTTTACTCCTGCCCCCCCCCCCCCAATTGGGAAATGTTACATCCGCCCGGGAATACTCTCCCTCGCGGCTCTGCTCCGCGAGTTGTTGGCAACCCTTCAGGGGCGCGGCTCCCCTCGCGTTATTGCTCCATTTACTTCTTTATCTGTTCCAACGTGAAGCTATTATCTGGCACCTTAAGTGTATATAGAGTCAGGCCCAGACGTGAGCTCCCTATTTAAGGTGAAGATTAGGGTGGCGGGGGCCTGAAATCGCTCTCTCTGCACACGCCGACCTTGGGTGAGTCGGACCCCCCTGTGGTGTTTCCATTCATCTCAATCCCACAAAAGGTCCTTCTAAATGTTACAATACTAGGGGTTTCAGACTGTACTTCTAGACAAAGTGTATCAGCAGTATCCACGTCGTAAGCATTTAAGAAAGGCTTTTTTATTATCAGACCGGGAAGTCGGAAGTTTATCTCATGACCAGAAACAAGAAAAAAAGAATAATATTAAGCACAGTAATACCTGCCATCAACAAGCAGCCCTTTGAGATTATGGCCTGAAAAATGTAATTAGAAGTGGAGAATGCTTTGTCCTTTGAGAAATATTCAGAGGGACGATTTGGCGCCGTTGGTGTGACAAAAACACTTTGCCTTCCATTTGCCTCTTACTCTTAGAATTATTGTCACGATTCACTGTTTGCCTGAATGGCCTTTTTATTTATTAATAAAAGCGAAACCACTTGGACCGATAATTATATAAGAGGATAATACTAATACTAATAATAGGGATCATAAGATAAGGCTTTAACACGTTATAATCGTTCCTCTATGAGCTATATAATAATCACACCGGTGAGAATTGTGGGACGCTCTTATCATCTTACAACATCGATTACAACATGATGTTTGTGTTGGCACCAAACAAACGTTAATTTCCCTGATTACGTCGCCATTAGGTCATTGCCTAAACCAGCCAATCGGAGCACTTCGAGGGACCGCCGACGGCTGAGGGTCGACGACCTCAGAGAGATTGACGTACTTGCGCTTGCTCGCTCTGCTAGCACAGTAATAAAGTTGTTACCAAAGGCCATCTTGACACAAGTTCACAATTAAATTGATACTATAGAGCTGCGCAGCCCTGCCCTCTTGTGACGTTGCCCCTGTTCCAGAAGTGGATACCCCATTCATTTTTCTTATAGACTATTCGAAAATGATTCATTTAAAGATGATTACGCCGTGGACAAAGCCAACTCGGGTCGTGACAAATCATGTTGACAAACTCAATCTTTTGGGACAATCAAATAATTTCGAAGATGAAAAACGAAACAAGAGTTGTTGTATCCTAGCGCTTTCTACTTCTTGCTAATTAGATATTGCATGATAATATTGTGCTTGTTGTCATGATTTGTCACGACCCGAGTTGGATTTGTCCGTGGCACAATCGTGTTTTTATTAACCATTTCCAAAAAGTTTGAGGGAAATGAATGAGGATTCAGTTTCTGGAACACAGGAGACGTCATGAAAGGGGCGGGACTGCTCAGCTCTATAGTACTTTGTTCACACCTGATCCATCCTTATGGAATGTACAGTACAGTTTGGAGAGCATGTGCTAATTTAATATTATTTTTATATTTAGCAAATGAACCTTATCAATCCATAACATTAACCCATTGTGTCCTGACCCTCGATTCGAGTTTCTGACACCAGATTATACAGTAGTTCCTGACACCAGATTATAGCAGCAGCAACATTCTAGCTTTTGACGCTAGATTCTACAGTAGTTTCCGACACTAGATTCTAGTTATTGACACTAAATGATAGTTTCTGATGCTAGGATCTCCTTTTTGACACTAGAATCTAGTTTCTGACGCTAGAATCGAGTTTTTGACACTAGATTCTATGGTTTCTGACACTAGATTCTAGTTTTTCTGAAAAATCTGTGCTCCTGTGTCAATGATGCTAACATATTTCCAGCCAAGGACCACCAGAATTATCCATATTTGGCTGCAGACCGCCATCTGAAAACATGCTGTTCTCGGGGTTCCCAGAAGCGAAAAAATTGAGATAAAATTTTTTGCTTCCAAAATAATGTATTCAGAGATTTGCAGCACATCTTCACAATTTTTCAAAATAGCAGAACAACAAGCTCATGTCGCGCCACTCGGTGGCGCGACATGAGCTTGTTGATCTGCTATTTTTCAACAGATAAAACACCAAAACGCGTTCAGGACAATATTATTTTTATATTTTGCAAATGAACCTTAAAGACAGGGTATCATGCTAATATCAACTTTTTCTCATTTTAACTATGACAAAGTTTGATAACATTCGAAAATGCAAACATATGGCTATATAAAGCCGTTTCTATGCTGTATCGGGTCGGAGGACACTTTTCTGAAAAACCCCTCCCACCAGCTCGGAAAGGCCCGAGCCAAAACAGCGCGTCACCAGTAGAACACGCTGACGTCACACCTCTAGGAACACATAGGAACACATGTTAAAAACTCCTCGGAATTCCATTATTTTAGCGTCATGTTAATGAAGTAAATAAAAATCTTTTTTGGTTAGCATGACCAGGGACCGCTATACTATGCACTCGAGATTTTTTGTAAATAATCCGCCAGCCGTTTTTGCATTATCTACGGGGAAACACGGCTGTGCACGGCTCGCATTTCTACACAGGCTTGGGGGGCGTGTCTTTCTTGAGTCACTGTATCCAACCTCCAGGCTGGTTCCAGCGGGCCACGCTCGCTAGCCTGCCCATGAAGAGATTACGTCCCTTGGCAGGCTAGTGAGGTTTACTCGGTGTCGGTATGGGGGGGAAATAGACAGAGTTGCGATATTGAGGGGGCAGAAAATAGTCTGGTTACGTGGTTCATGTACTTGCGCGAGCCCATAGACTCTAATGTATGTATGTAGTAACTTCTTCCTGTTCTCTCCCCAGCTAGTTATCTATATAACGTAATATAGGCTATAATATAAAAAATAGCTCTTTAATGTGAGCAAGGCGGGAGTTATAATCAGTAATATTGTTATAACCAGAATTATTTCGACCAGATGTAAACCATATGGCATAATGACGGTCGTATTGCAGTATAAATAAAGCCTCTGTATAGCCTGGCTCAGCCCTGAATCAGCACCGTAAAAATAAACCTTATTTTTTCTTTGTGATTCAAGTAAATAATGAAGAATGGCAGTCCGTTTCACTTCATTGAGGTATAGCCTCTGTATTCAACAATGAGAACAATCAACCATTATTATTGAGCGTCATTCGGAATCTGAATATTAGAAGAACATAGCTCCGTCGGAACCCCACTCTCTGCTCCGTCCCTCCGCTCCCATCTCTAGTTTCAACTTCTTAGATACAAGAAATAATAATCACACCGCTGCCGTGGGATCGTCCAGTAATAATACTAGTAATAATAACAGAAAATAACTTTAACGCCAAACACATGGGTTTGGTCATTGCATCCACTGCTGCTGGACTGCCGAACTGCTGATGTAGACTGCTGATGTAGCATTTTAGCTATCCCCCCATATGCCAACACACATTTTCACTAAATATCCCCCCATCGATAATTAAAAATAATACTCTCTATGTTGGCCCGGGGGGCTAGAATTGTCCGCGTTGCCGGGAGAAGACCAAAAACAGTTTCAAAAAGGAAAAGAATAGATGCAATGATTCAGCCCGGTTGGAAGTCAAAGCTAGTTAGCTAGCTTCCTTGGGCTAATGCAACCAGCCCCGCAATGCCTGTGCTGGATAGCATAGCATAGCATAGTAGGCTATCCTACTACTATGCTATGCTATGCTACTGTGGATAACTTTAGCCGGAAGCTCAGCTGCACAACCTGCTCGTAGAAGTTGGCCGAGCGTACCACTGTATACGTCACGCAATGGCACGTTCAGCTGTTTTCCCGAAGCAACACCTTTTCAGGGAAGCAGGGGGGGCGCTCAACTTCTTTCTTCAACTCTGCCTATATATTGTATTTTTTCTGAAACGACTTTTTTTCTGGACATCTTTAGGGGGTCATTGATAGATATGCGTCATTAGTTTTTTAAAGGAAATATCCGTGATACCTACTCTTTAACAATCCATAGCATTAATGGAACTGTTGGCTACCTATTGGAGGTCATGGTAAGGGTCCTCCCACTATAAAGCACCTGGCTGCTAAAGCCTGCTAATGTAAATCCAATAGTTCCAATCAATGTGGCAACGATGGGAATCCCAGGCCCTCCAGCTCTATGGGAAGGCTACACTTTACAAAGGAGACAGATTTGGTATATTAAATATAGATAAAAAGCTGCACGTGTAACCGGTGTAGTCTGTCTCACTCTGCGTTGTGTTGGGATGGAAACGTGGACCCGAGGACTCTTTTTAGAGACTACTCCCCATTTGTTCTGACCAGTGTTGGGAATATTACTTTACCTTGTTAATATATTACTTATTAATTATTACCTTCATTTTAAAGCAATATATTATATTACAATATTACTGTCTGAACAAATGTAATATATTAATATTACTATTACATATTACTTTAAAAAACTTTTTTTTACAAAATATATAATGAAATATTTAGTATCACTATTAATCAAATATTGCGTAGACCAGTGGCATACCTACAATAAAGCAGGTGCACTTGATATCTCACCAAATCCATATGAAATCAACTTGGAAAAAAAAAAAAAAAAAAAAAAAAACGTCACTCCTGAATAAATAATTTGATGACAAATGATAGAAAATAAGTAATTATTTAACTGCAGTTTTATCTGCAGTTGTCAAGATAATTTCACAAGAACATTTTCAATGAGACAGATTGACAGAAAGTAATAATGAAAGTAATGCAGTAATGCAGAAAGAAAAGTATAATATATTAGATTGTTTTAGTTAAGTAATATATTTATATTACAAGTTACTGCATTTTGGTAATATATTATGTAATATATTAAGTTACGTAGTGCACATGTCCCAACACTGGTTCTGACAAAGAACAACACACAACACTCCAGGTTAGTCTTGTTGTGCCCATCCTCTCTAAACAGAATAAAACAAACACTGGATAAATCGTTTTGTGAGTACAATTATTATTTTAAGACACCCTCCTCATTCCAATTGTGGAAATACAAGAACAAGAGGTTGAAGTGTGCCAGGACATTGATACGGAGGTCTGGTACGAGACATTACACTGCAGGGATGTCAAACTCAAATAGACCACGGGCCAAAATAGAAAAAAATTGGTACAAGCCAATGGGTTTCACCACACATGGCACAGAGTTACGAGGACATCGCAGGGGGAAAAAAAATCCTCCAAAGTTCAATGTCCCTTCATATCAGGATGAATGCAAATATGAAACTGCATGGAATAATAACTGTGAATGCTCAAATTACTCTTTTATGAACTTCACCAAGCACTGCTTTTATATAGAATGAGAAAGTGAATCAAATGATTTACATTAGTTTCTTACGGTGCCTCACATATATACAGTACCAGAGTTTTTAAACACTAACTCAGTATCGTCCCGTGGGCCAACGGTAATTCAATTTGGCTAATATGGCCCCTGTGGGCCTTGACATGTACGCATTACAAGGACTTTATACCTCCCTAATGCACTATGCATGGAGAATAATGTCAGGTAGAAGCACTTATCATATTTTTGTGTAATTATATCACACTGTTACACATGTTTGATGCTAGCCATTTGGTGCCCTAAGCACAAATGCTTTTCTGGTGCCCCCCCCCCCCCCCCCCCCCCCCCCCCAACAAAAAAGACAAAAATGTTGTATTTCTCACAGGGCTACCGTTTCACATAAGCAGTGATGGCCATTAGCCATCCTGTTGTTTTCAGAACGATCCAACACCTCCAGTCTCCAGAACCAGTTAAACAGGTTTTGACTCATTTGATAACAAAAGCCTGAATTAATGAACCTTGGAACAACTTTCCTAATGCCATTGTAATGTATAGTTTTCCCCGAATCCCCCACCACTACTCATTGTTTCTCAGTTGCAAGGGCGATTTTTTTCATGGGTTGACACCAACACTTGCCTGCTTGCCCAGGGAAAGTAAAAAAAAAAATGGTTGGGCAAGTGAAGACTGCTACCTGGTTGCCCGATTGAGCAAGTGTGCAACTTAGTGCACTATAACACAACACAAGATAAATTTGTCTTTGAGGCAGTCATTGCACTCTGCCTCTATGTCTTTCCCTGCTTTCTAGCTATAGGCCTACACAATTCCAGGCTGGGTTTGGGAAACAAAACAGGCAAATTAACATACAGATCAAAATGACCATTAATCTTCTACATTCTCTAGTTGTGTAGACCTGGGCTAATTAAGATGATGAATTTTAACTCTTGGAGTGTAAAATGAAACCAAATGGACCCGCAAGGGTCCATTTGGTTTCATTTTTACGTTCTGATGGCAAGTGCCTCCGAGACCTTAGTGTCAACCCCTGTTTTTCCTTCCCTGAATTCCTGGCCCAAGCTATAGCCTGGACCAGCAAATTAACCACAGCCCCTGTGAAATCCTACTGAAATCCTCATGTAGGCTACACCCTTGCAGCCTACACAGAGAGGTGGGGGCGTGTGTAGGGTGAGGTGGTGGTGGGGGGCATCCCTGACCAGTTATGCTTAGGGCCTCCAAAACCTAGTAGTGGTGCTGCGGCCCCTGAATAAGCCCGCAGCCTGGCTGAGTATTTTAGCTCGTACTTTCAAACACATACAGCTCGGTCAATTCTCGATCATTTCTTACCATTCAACATGTTATGTTGAAAAAACATGTTCCATGTTTTTTGCTGTATGTGGCGAGCATTTATCCCAAGTCTGCAAAACGTTATTAAATTAAACATTTAAATTGCAAAAAAAAAGTTGTGAAATTCGCGGCAAAACAGACATCTTTTTGATCATTCATATCTCCTTCAATTCTGGACCATTTTGTACATTTCAAAATGCAGCGTGATGGGCAAAAATCACTCTCCCAGATGCTGTATAGGATATGCAGGTAGGTCTTCTCTACGAAGCGGAATCAAGAAAAATGTAACCGTCGGGATTTCAGTGGAAACGTGAAAGCAGCAGCATTGTCACAAGTTAATTAATGTATTTATTATATTATATGCCTAAACACAAGCAAGTGACCGACAGCAGGCAGCTGTCTAGAGCTGTTTATAGGACAATTCATAAATAAGGAGATGAATTGGACTGGCGGTTCTGTGGACATCTCCAATGCTGTCAGTCTGTGCCCGCACGTGGCTTTGAAATCCCGTTATCTATTTCCTAAATCTATTTGGCGAAATTAGCTTAAGGGACTGCGTGACAAACAGGGGGCACCATGTCTCCGGAGAGGGGCACAAAGCAGATTCAGTTTCTCGGGAAAATGCATATTTATAGATTTTTTATTTTATTTTTAATGGTGCCCTGTCGGTCACGTGGTGCCCAAAGCACTGCGCGTTATGCGCGTTGCCCTCGCTACGGCTCTGCTGTTACACATGTTTGATGGTACAGATGTTTGCTCAGGTGGTGTCTTAGATGTACTTTTGCCTGGGGCGGATGTAACATTTCCCAATGGGGGGGGGGGGGGGGGGGGGGGGGGGGGGGGGGGGGGGGGGGGGGCAGGTGAAAATGGTAAGGGGGGCGACTTCATCGCCTGTGACGTTTCGTGCTACGGGGCGATGAAGTCGCACCCATACCATTTTCGGTTACAGGACTTTTATTAGGCAAGTAAAGCATCAATAATAACATCAGTTGTTGTTGAAGTTGCGACATACACGCAGCATGCAAAAAGCTTAAAGGTCTGACTCAGAGAGTTTTCTGTTTTCAATGATGAAATGCTGTTGGTTTAGTGGTGCCACAGCTGTAGATGGTAGCATTTGAAATGTGGGTTGTTTTGCATGCCATCATGTTTGGTGGGGCAGTCAGGGCATTTAGGCCCCCCCCCCATGCCCATGCCTAGATCCGCCCCTGATTTTTACACGGCCCTGTCTATGACTGTGTGGAATCCGTTTGGTGAATTGCAAGTATGCAAGCTCTGGGCACTGTTAGGGCTTTGATCCGGTGGGAGAGAGTTACAGATTCTTCCCTCCCGCACGCGACTCGCCTTTGCTCTCGTAACCCGCTTTGGTTAGAAAACCCCTCTCTCATTTAAAACAGATAACATTGTCGCTCCATTGATTTTACATCTCCAACACGTTAAGGGGCATCAATCTCTGAATACGCATTGATGATCTTTTAATTTGCTCCAGCCTTTCTCTACGCCCCGTCCCTCCAACAGCGGCGCTCTGCACACAGAGAAATTAAAGGCTGGGCCCGCGCCATGCCGATTCATTACCCGTGTCAAAGCCTGTCTTAACTGTGCTATTTCACAGTTTTGGAACGGCAGAGTTCTTCTACTCCGAGACTGCAGTGCGGAGGCCTAAATTAAAGAGCACTATCATCAGGGCTAATGCTGAATGCTTATCTGGGATAACTACAGTACATCTACTGTAAATGGTAAATGTTTCACAGCGCTTTATATCCAAAGCACTTTTGCATAAATGTGTTCATTACGTTTACGCTCAAGGAAAAAATCTCCTGTCACGTCATATCTAAGGCACAGTAAAATGGTGCCTCCCCAAGGGATAAAAATATGAACTATTTTTAAACTAAAGAACCTATTACATGTGTTTTTAAATGCTCAATTCTAGTTATAGAGGACACGTATATTGTATTTATCCATATGAGGCTTACTGGGATCATTTTAAAGCATGTCTGGTGTTTGCCCCGGTGATCCCCCCCCCCCCCCCCCCCCCCGCCGCTCATGGTGCCCCAGGAAACAGCCTAGTCTGCCTCATGGCGAAAACGCCCCTGTGCGCAGTATCACTATTACAACAACAAAAAGACTGCTTGTAGAGTGGGCCTATATGCTGTATAGTTGTTATCCCTATGGTACGTTAGGCCATTTCGCTCTTCTTACATCATACCCGAGTATAAAAAAAGCCTCCTGTGTGAATATGTTTAGTTCTGTGAGAGGCGGAAAGGTTTCAGAGTGCTATCACAGGAGAGAATGTCCGCCGTCAGAGTACATTTTTTTGTTGTTGTTCTTGATAGGGTGTGAATAAATACGGCCGAACAGTGATACGAGGAAAACTCAAACAGGAAATTCCTTCACTGATATCGGTTAACCATTTCCGAGCCGATTGATTTATCGATCCATTCGCGAGCATGCCGATGCCCTGAATGACGTACCTATGACGTGTAAACTGTTTTGTCTACAATAACAGTTTGAGGTGATTACCTTTTTTTTTTTGCCTAACGGCTAACGGCGGGTTGTACTCGACCTTAAAGAGGTGTGAAGTTTCTCAAGCAGTGTTCTCGGGGACTCAAAATAGGATTTCCACTGTTAGCTTCTTTTTAAGATCTTTTGGTGGTAATGTGAATTACAGATACGAAATTGCCTGGTGCACGCTCCTACGTGCACACACGCAGTCTGTATGTCCATCGCTGATCATAATCCCGAAATCGCCGCGACATTACGGCCTGATTTGAGTTATTTGTGATAATGATAGTCATTGTAGCGTTCAAAATCCAAGGCGTGTCAAGAAAAAATTTGCCCCGGAAGTACAGGAAGTAGATCTCTTTGAGTCGTTGACCCCGCCAGTTCCGGCACCTACTGACACCTAGTGGTGATAGCCATGTAGCACATTATAGAGAGCATCTTGGAGGACCAATATGAGAAAAAATAACGCTATTTGAATGGGAAAATTTGGTAAATAAAAAAATGCGAAAACTACTCGCAGGGAACTACTATATACATGTCAAGTACGTCATTGGGAGATAGAGAGTTAAGAAAATTAGTTTTGTTTTATGTTTAACATTTTGTACGATACAAACCGCATTTCTTTTTTTTCTTTTCAGAATCGCAGGTAAACAAGAGATAATTATCTGTCTAATTCAGAGCATTTTCCTTTCATCTGTGGCAGCTCCTGTCTGTTCTGTCCGTCTGTCAAATGTTGTATTTGCTATTTCCTCTCTCTCTCTCTCTCTCTCTCTCTCTCTCTCTCTCCCTCTCTCTCTCTCTCTCAGTCTCTCTCTCTCTCTCTCTCTCTCTCTCTCTCTCTCTCTCTCTCTCTCTCTCTGTCGCTCAAATTTCCCAAAAGTAATCACTGTCCAGTATTTTACACTCAGTTAATGAGTTGTACTGCATAATCAAAGCGTGCTAATAACAGGCCACAGAGCCAGGCTAGGTGGGATGCCCAACAGGATTGTGTGCCAATTATGTAGCTATACGAGTCACCCCAGAGTTAATTTGTCAGTACAGCCTGGAATAATGAGGGTGAGGATTGGAGTATAATGACATACATGATGTGTTGTTTGTTGTGGTAGTAGCCTACGTTATGCTGTAGAGAATAGGGTGTGTGTATGTATGCCCGTGACATGCCTCATCAAGTGTGTATCGTACAGCAAAGGTAGAATGAATGAGCGGCAACAGGTTTATTCCCAGCACTTCCTCGCAATTAAGCAAGTGCTTTGGCAAACACACACACACACACACACACACACACACACACACACACACACACACACACACACACACACACACACACACACACCGTTGTCAAAGAAGCGCTTCACATTTTCCATCATTTTTCGAGACTTTGGCACTTTTTTTTTTTTTTTTGCACAGAAAGTCGGTGGATGCCTGGTAATCGCAAGCAGATCCACCACCAAAGAAGAAAACTTGACACCTTTCAGCACCGGGGACTGCAATCCTATAACCATTACTTAGCAATGGAGGAGGAGGAGTGACTGACATCTAAATCCCTAAACACTAGCAGCCCCTAGGAAGAATTTTAAAACGTGGTGGTCTGATTCGATGTGCGCGACATGATGAGTCGTTGAGTTGTTTGTTTAGCAATTATAGGCTGAGTAATTGTGTGGTAAATGTTTGGCTATCGTCTGACGCCATGCAGCGCTCGCGTGCTGTACAGTGCGTCTTGGCGCTTGCTACTTGCTGTGTATTTGTGATTTATTGTTTGCCGCACATTCACAGAGCGATTATGATGGGAGAGTTGCTGAGTCACTGCCGAGTCACTTTGTTGGAATGGAGGGTTTTTTAAGTGGTACCAACCACGTCCATTGAGCAGTTTTACATGCGTGCTGTCTGTCTGTCTGTATGTCCGTCCCCGCACAGCTGCCATTACTAAGCGATGCCAAATATCCTGCCACAGCTATCTTTAATGTTTAAGTTTGTGTCTGTACCAAAAGGTGGCAACCCATATGGCTCTGGTCTGATCTGCTTATTTAGTTTTCACAATCCTAAAATTACTAACGTGATCATCCACGTGGCCCATGCCTTCTTTCATAACAGTTTACCCCCCTCTCCTTACCACGGTGTGTATGGCCCTCCATAGACATTATACTGGGGATGTACTGTATATCCTGCCACAGCTATCTTTAACGTTTGTCGGGTTTGTTTCTGTACCAAAAGGTGGCAACCCATATGGCCATTGGGTTCTCACAGTTGTATACCCAGATGCCACCTTACCAGAACCATCCCTGGACGCCTGCCCATGTTCCTCTGGGTCTGACAGTTGGAGGGACCCCCCCAGACACCACACACACTAGAACCACTTTACTTCACACAGGGTGTGATTTTCTTTTTTTTGTTGCTCACATTTCCTCCGTGCAGCCCCATGCATGCCAGGGCCATTCATAATTTGGTATGTAAAGCTTCATTCACTCTGGGACACACCACCACCGCGGGTGACCTTTGGGCTACATCCAGCAGGCTCTGAATTAGCAGTATAAAGTGGTCCAATCGACGCTCATTCTTCTGTTAGTTAATTGGGGGGAGTGTTTTCAGAGTGATCTGTTGTTTAGAAACGGTTTAGCAGCCTTTTAAAGCCAATTAGCGGTGCAGAGCAGCGGCGTTGGGGACCCATAGCAGAGCTGGAAGGTGCTGGAACACATGTGACAAAGCGTGTGTGTGTGTGTGAGTGAGTGAAATGGTTGTATTGTTTGGCATTCAAGAACTGGGTGACGTTATCTACCCTACCGCCCAGCAATTCTGGGCCCCTGCAAAGCTTTCCACATGGGCCCCCCCCTTCCCCCGTGGCGTCAAAGGGGAATTTCACCCATTTTCAACATTTTTTCTGAGAGTGTACAAATGCAACCAAATGAACCCTAACGGGTTCATTTGGTTCCATTTGTACGCTCTCAGAAAAAAAAGAAGTGTCTATAGAAATCCATTAACATGATGACATACATCTTGATGATGCCATCAAGATGTGTTTCATCATGTTTTTGTGTTTTTTTTCTTCAGACCTCCATTTCCAGGAAACACAGAATGGGGGGAAACGTTTTTATCATGTCCACCCAGCACCTCTAGGTTATACTAATGACATATTAGAATGTTGAAAATGGGTGGAATTCCCCTTTAAAATGCTTCAATCTGGTGCACTTTGAGATCAAATATTTTTCATAATATAATCAATACAAATAAAACCTTATTAATGCAAGCTTTCAGTGGGCCCCCCTGACTTTGGGCCCCCCTACAATTGTCCCCCTTTTCCCCACGTGTCTACGCCCGTGCCTACCGACTCTTACAACGTTCTCATTCCTTAACAATTACACGCTCCCTCATGGCAAAAATCAGAATCGGACACAAATATATCTCCCATGCCAAACAATAAGAATGGATAACAATAATATGACAAAGCCACCTCCCGAAAAACTGTTTTTCTGTTTTTGGAGACCACAAACCCTCAAAAGGGTTGATCTGCAAGTATTGTAGACTCAAATACAGACCATAATAATAATCAGGGCTTGACACTAACATTTGCCCGCTTGCCCGGGGCAAGTAAAAAAAATGGTGGGGCAAGTGAAGACTGCTACCTGGTTGCCCGATCGGGCAAGTGTGCAACTTAGTGCACTATAACACAACACAAGATAAGTTTGTCTTGAAGGCGGCCATTGTGACCTGGATGGATTTTAACTCTTGAGAGTGTAAAAATGAAACCAAATGGACCCGCAAGGGTCCATTTGGTTTCATTTTTACGTTCTCAAGAGTTACATCTGGTTAACCAACTTAGCTGGGGACCACCTGGAACCCTCTCAGGGACCACTTGTTGAAAACCCCTGGTTTAAAGCACCCAAGTAAGAAGTACACTTAAATGCAAAATTTACAATATATTTTGGGGGGGCAAGTGACCATGACCTGAGGGCAAGTAGAACCTGACTTGCACTTGGGGGACCTCAGTGTCAACCCCTGATAATAATAATAATAATAATAATAATAATAATAATAATCTGGGATTAAACCTAATTAATCCCATTAAACAATGCAGAGTCACCCCCCCCCCCCCCCCCCCTCCACAACAAGAGGCTACAACACAAATGTGAATTCCCACTCCCGCACCGCCCTGCTGTTTGGATGATGTGCAGTGCTCTGGAGAGATGAAGGCGAGACAGAACTTCAAACAGATAATTTTCTGCTTTATGATGCAACAACGCGCCGTCTTGAGAGGGAGAGTGTGTGTGTGTATCCTGAGGGGTGGAGGGGTTTGGGGTAGGGTAGGGGTGGGGTGGGGGTGGGGGGGTATATAGGTGCAGTATTTTTTTTGCGAGTCAGTGTAATACTTTGTGATGTTAACTCGTTTTCGGTGGAAACACCTTTTGGCGGTCTAAGCTTTATTAGCATAATTAGCATTACTTGGCATTATTAACATTACTTAGCATCATTGGCATTATTGGCAATGCTTGGCATTAGCTGTACTTAGCATTATTAGACTTACTTGGCATTAGCAATACTTAGCATTGCCCTGCATTATTCGCTTGGCGTTATTACCATCAATTAGCATTTTAGCATTACTTAACATTATTAGCATTATTAACAATACTTAGCATTAGCATTGCTTATCATTATTAGCATTATTAACCATACTTAGCGTTAGCATTACTTAGCATTATTAGCATTACTTAGCATGAATTAGTATTACTTAGCATCATTGCCTGTACTTCAGTTATTGAAAAATATCAGACCTGCAAGTGAGTTTTTAAGGCTATATTTAAAAAAAATGGTGAAAATGTGGCACAAATCTTTGAATTATTTTGCAGTCTAGAGTCGCTTAAAGCCTGTGCTCAACACGTCTCCAAGACTCAAGGAGAAAATGTGAACAGGGATAAGAGAGAGAGAGAGAGAGAGAGAGAGAGAGAGAGAGAGAGCATATGGTCTCTGTCTGTGGACTGCAGATGAGTGGAATTTCAATTTGACCCTGGTTCGCTCGCCAAAGATAACACATTCAGACATGCTTTATTAAGTAAAGAGGACTCCTTTTGTTAATCCGACGCCGCTCTTTATCCGCCATCTATTCCGAGACGACGGTCTCCTCGTCTTATCTCCTTCGTCATTACTCACTCCCACTTCCACCTTCTTCTTCTTCTCCTTCTTTCTATTTTCTGCCCTCCCTTTTCCACGCCTGTGGAACGCCTGTGGAGGCGTTTGTTGGTCCAAACCCATCCAACCTCTTGTTTCCACTCAGGAGCGGATCTAGGCATGGGCATGGGGGGGCAATGCCCCCCTAAATACCCAGTCTGCCCCCCCCCCCCAAACACGATGCCATGCAAAACAACCCAAGATATTTCAAATTAAAGTGCTTATATTTAAAATGATTTGAAACACTACTGCTGCTACTAACTACAATTTTGGCACCACTAACCCAACAGCATTTCATCATTGACAACAGAAAACTCTCTGAGTCAGACCTTTAGCTTTATGCATGCTGCGTGTCTGTTGCAACTTCAACAACAACTGATGTTATTATTGATTATTGATGCTTTACTTGACTAATAAAAGTCCTGTAACCGAAAATGGTATGGGTGCCGCCTCCATACCATTTTTCTCTTGCCCCTCCAACATGTTCTCTTGCCCCCCCCCCCCCCCCCCCCCCCCCCCCCCCAAATGGGACATGTTACATCCGCCCATGCTTCCACTCGTTATTTTTTTTTCCTTTCCCACCACTCCCGCTCCAGGCTGTCTTTTTCTTTTTCCTACCAGAAATGGAAACTGCTGGCCCATGATGCAGTAATTCAGGCCCCCAACACCCCCGCCAACAGTACTTAACCATGCAAAATGGAGAACCACGGTTGGATGGTCTCCATCCTCAACCCCTCCTCCAACCCCTTTACAGTTTTATAAGATTAAAGGGGTTTAAATCATCTCTCAATCGGCTTGGGGTCTTCCTTCGCATGCCGGGGTGGTGTTACAAATCATCGCTGTGTGATGCCATTCCGTTCCAATTTGAACCGACGCCCCCCACCGTATAAGGGGCTTTCATGAGATACCATGATGAATGTGTTCCGACGCTGCTGCTGCTCCCTGGCCGGCTTAGTTGGCTATAGACCGGCGTTTGCATAGAACCTCAATGGGCTGTGCCATGAGTCGTCTCAACAACAATAGGCATAAAGACATACTGT
This sequence comes from Benthosema pterotum, assembly GCA_039105355.1. NCBI lineage: Eukaryota > Metazoa > Chordata > Actinopteri > Myctophiformes > Myctophidae > Benthosema > Benthosema pterotum. The sequence continues at coordinate 40,944,445 of CM076981.1, read as the reverse complement.
ATGTGTGTGTGCGTTTAGGTTCAGCACACAGATATCCATGGGTAATCATGTACTGTAAGTGTTTCATTCAGTTGTACAGTGTGTTCAACAGAGCCTTGAGTCAGCACGTAACATGAGAAGATGGGGGGGCGTATAGCATAGATCAGGGAGATCAAAGAGTCTGTGCTGTCACCCTATAGTGGAGTGCTGTTTCTTATAGGGCCCTGATACACCTAGCAATGTTTTGAGCAACATCAACAAGCAACGTCAACTATCAACGTTGACTTTTCACCTTTCTATAGAAAATGATCAACTCCTGGATGTCAACATTTTGGAATCCTCCAATCACAGCCCTCCTTGGCTTCACCTGATCCTTTCTCCCAGACTCCCACAGATAAACTTTTCTGAAAACAACATGGCTGCTACTGCTTCACTGCGGTGGACAAAAACAAGGATTTTGTAAGGATTTTTTTGAGTTGGGTGGCTGTTGGGTGAAAATGATTCAATGCAAACTAAGGCTTCTTTTTTTCTGAGAGTGTACAAATGGAACCAAATGGACCCGCTAGGGTCCATTTGGTTCACATTTGTACACTCTCAGGAAAAAATGAAAATGGGTGGAATTCCCCTTTTAATGTTGCCTGTTGCCATGTATCTCATCATTCATGTTGCCCGTTGATGTTGACATTGCTAGTTGATATTGATCAAAATATTGCTAGTGTATCAGGGCCTTTACGTCCCAGTTCATGTTGCCCCAGTGCCTGAAGACGACTGAATACCCATGCAGTAAGTTTGGGTTGTCATTATTTACCGATTTGGACCTGAGAACCGATGCTCTGCAAAACTCCACCGCAAATCTCTTCTAAATCTCGACAGTTTTCCGAAAACCCTTGTGTTTCTATGTCAGTGGTCATCAATATGTCATGTCAAGAACGACCCAAAATCATCTACGATCATCTGAAGCGAGGGGCACTCTTATCATCGTCAGGATTGTGGCCAATCCCAATTGGCCGCAATCTCACTTTTCTCTCACATCCAGTCTGGGTGATCACTTACGGCGTCCTCCATTTTCTGTCCTCACTTTTTATTTATACGTACATCATCACGATGGGGTAGTGTTGTAGTCAAGACCACCTCATCGAGACCAAGGCAAGACCAAGACCTAGGAAGCTCGAGACCAAAACGAGACAGAGACAATTACGGACTTGGTCAAGACGAGATCAAGATACCAAGACCTAGAGCCCAAAAAGCCAATTTTTGATTGTTCTGTAGCAATAGTACAACATAACACATTACAGGGACTAGTTGTTACTGTACACTGTACAATTCGCCTGTTTTGTTTGCAAAATTTAGCTTGGAATTGGGGGACGAAAACCAAATAAATCTTCAGTCTTGGATGTGTAACATGAATTGAAGAGGTCATCAAATGGTCCTGCATGGCTCAAATAGTGAATAATTAGTGGGCTCTGGTATCAAAACGTTATCAGTAGATAAGATCGCAGTTATCACGTTATCATCAGCAGGACTTTTTCGTCTCAGAATGGCCATGCTCTGCAGACTCCCATTGTTCCGAGACGCAAAACCCTAGCCACCTCCAGCCGTAACCCTAAGCCTAAATCTCTGACGCTCAACCACCACACAGACCGTCAGGTCTGTGAAGTTAGGTTGAGGGTCGGGCATTTACAAACATTGCTACACCCTTCTCTAAACCTACTCCTAAACCTAACCGCAAGCAGATTTGACTGTTATCAGTGGATAAGATCGCAGTTGTCATCTTATCAGTGAGTAGGCTCCCAGACAACATGCCTCCTCGCTAAGATGGTGCTGATAAACAGCCTACTGGGAATTATCGCTTGATAACGGTAGAAGCGGGTGCAGCGAAAACCGCCGATCTAATAAATCTGGGCAGAGCAATCCACAAGTTGTGCAAGCATCACCCGGAGATGAAATGTACAGATGCAATGAGCAGTATAAGTGTGACAGCATAGATTTAGAACACCAAGATCCCTTGTGAGCTTATAAGAAAGGGTCAAAGAAGAAGTCTAGCGCTCACGGCAAAAAGAAATCCGCCACACCTTTATATACCAGGAGAGGTGTGTGTGTGCATGAAAGAGAGAGAGAGGGGCAGATAGAGAGAGTTGGAGAGTAAGACAGAGAAGGAGAGAAATAGAGAGAGAGAGAGTGAAAGCAGACTTCCGAGGTGTTTCCCTCACTTTTTCCCGGAAAAATCTAATTACAGCATGTCAAAAACACACGGCGGTAGCTTGAGGGCTGCAGCAGCGGCGCAGAGATGTGTACGGAACAAAGGGAATCTCTTTAACCCATTGTGTCTTGATCAGATTCTAATTTCCGATGCTAGATTCTAGTTCCTCATGCTAGATTCTAGTTTCTGATGCTAGATTCTAGTTCCTCATGCTAGATTCTAGTTTCCGATGCTAGATTCTAGTTCCTCATGCTAGATTCTAGTTTCCAATGCTAGATTCTAGTTCCTCATGCTAGATTCTAGTCCCCCACGGTAAATTCTAGTTCCTCTCAGTAGATTGTAGTTTCTGAAGTTCGATTCCAGTTTCTGACACTAGATTCTAGTTCCCGACACTAGATTCTAGTCCATGACACTAAATTCTAGTTTGTGACACTAAATTCTGGTCCCTGGCGCGAGTTTTTCTGGAAAAACTCGCGATTTTTCCAGCTTTTCTGGAAAAATCTCTTCCTGTGTCAGTGATGCTTAATTCTCTTGGCGCCGTCCACGCGGGGCTCGTGGACATCCCGTTAGAACCCCTCCGCCGGTCACGCGGACGGCTCGTATCACGACGAGATGTAGATTTCATTCTTTAATTCCAACTATTAGTCCGTGCGCATCGTCTGATGATCATCCCGTTGCTGACTTTCATTTGGACAGAATTGGGGACAACTTTTTTTTTTTTCCGTCCCATTGACATGCATTCAACCCAATGCATTCAAACGGCTCTCCTCCGGTTTGCCCCCTCAATGTCGCTGGCGCATGGGTTAAGCAGCCAGGGCTACACAGCTCTTCCTGACTTGTGACCCGGATGTTTTTGGGTACATCGCCAGATGATCGATTAGGCAAGACAACAGACACAGCATAACAGAAACAGCACATCCTGTTTAGGAGATCTGAGCTTCAAAATAAGGGTTTTTTTACCGATGGAACGGTTTGAGCCGCGGCAATGGAGAGGAAACAAAGAAGATCCGATCGCGGTCAATGAGTTAACATACTTTTATAGGAAGGACCCCCAGAAATATCTATTATTTAGCTGCAGAAACTCATCTAAAACATGTTGATCTAGGGATCCCCAGAAGCAAAATTTGAGTTAAAAATGTTTGCTTCCGAAATAGTGTATTCAAAGATTTGCACCACATTTTCACAATTTCCAAAAATAGCAGAACTACAAGCTCATATCGCGCCACTCGGTGGCGCGATATGAGCTTGTAGATCTGCTATTTTTCAACAGCTAAAACACCAAAACGCGTTCAGTAGAGAAAGGGAATCTCTTTAATGAAGAGATGACACCCTGTCCTCCGGGTGGTGTGAACGGATCATAGCACTCGCAGCGGAGACGTTGACATGTAACAATAGCACCAGGCTGTACTTATTTATTAATTTTCCACGCTGCATGGCGGCCCCCTAACCAACCAACCAGCCAGCGAGGCAAACGGTACGACTGGCTTTCAAATAATTATGTTCCTTTTGCCACGGAAAAAAGAGGGGAGGGCGGGCAGCTGCAGAAACATGACGGCGAGGCGTATCAAAGATTGTTTTTTTTGGGTGTGTGTGTGTGTTTTTTTTTTCTGGAAAAGCGGAGGCAGGTGTAATCATGCACGCCATGGTGATCCGTATTCAGTTAATTTCCTGGAAACAGACCTGACACGGTCTATCTGTTTCATCCATGGATATGAGAACGCGCGTGAAGCGTCAGACACCCTTGCAGGTCATGATGTACCGACATGCAATATGCAATTTCACCGAGATGTACTACTCCATATTCCATCTCCGTGGTTGGTCTGTGTGCGTGTGTGTGTGTGTGTGTGTGTGTGTGTGTGTGTGTGTGTGTGTGTGTGTGTGTGTGTGTGTGTGTGTGTGTGTGTGTGTGTGTGTGTGTGTGTGTGTGTGTGTGTGTGTGTGTGTGTGTGTGTGTGTGTGTGTGGTGTGTGTGCTCAGTTCTGTGCACTAGCGGATGGAATAGTCAAATAGAGGCATTGGTTTATTCCATCAGTATAAAGAAGAGAAACTAGTAATGAATGTCTCTGGAGGCATCATCTAGACTAGAGCTTTTGTAGTTCTGTAGCTCTTTCTAAACCAAGGACACACATGTAGCCGCACGCACACACACACACACATACACACACACACACACACACACACACACACACACACACACACACACACACACACACACACACACACACACACACACACACACACACACACACACACACACACACGCACGCACGCACGCACCTGTAAGAACTAGGGCATAGCATGTTATTCCCTTTTAAAGACATGAAATAGAATGTTCACTTAGTGTTCACAATATTGTCAAAATCACACCTAAAGTGAGGTGCACTCTTATACCATGCATCAACATACATCACAAAAAAGTAGACATAAACCATCCGTGCTCAGACAGACAGACATACATAAAAAAAATGCATTAAAAAAAACGTGCGTGCGTGTGTTTGTGCGAGGTTTTGCAACAGTGACACTTTCCATACTCGGACAGGCAGAGTCAGAACCACCAACACTATCTTAAGCCTAATTTACTAACACACAATATTGGCGACGCATGGTCTAAATGCGAGCGGTCAAGACTATGGACCACACAACTGCCGCATCCTCCTTCATTGATTTAACCAGATGCAGACCAGCTTACACTAGCAAAAATATGAACGTCTAAAGAGAACGTTGAACTTCCCTATACTACATGGACTTATTTTCCTCGCGACAGACACAAATGTAAACAAACACACCTGCAGTGCAGATCTCTCTCTCTCTCTCTCTCTCCCCATGTCCACCAAGGTTATTACAATATATCCAAAATAAGTTATATAACTCGCATCCCGTAACTTGTTGTCATGTCAGACAGTGACTAAAACCTGAGTAGTCAACAAACGCTGCATTTGCATTGATGAGCTGGAAAATGCAGCTGCAATCAATGCCCATATCATCAAGCCTCAATAATTGTATCTTGTGATCTGCAGAATGAGGATAACCTTATGCAATCTACAAGACCACTTTTGAGACGCGCTGTCAGCTGCTCTCTCTCTCTCTCTCTCTCTCTCTCTCTCTCTCTCTCTCTCTCTCTCTCTCTCTCTCGACGCGATGTCACCTAACCTTCCAAGTATTTTGCATGCTGCATTGTTAATATTTGTGTAACCGGCTTACAGGCTTACATTTGTATTTGATAATGTTCATATTTTGTTAAAATTAAAGGTTTAAAACAATAAAATATCACTATTCAATTGAGAATATTAAGTATCAACATAATTGCATTTTAGGGTGACTTTTTTTAACTGTTTTATATCCTCCTATTTCCGGGAAATCGTCGGCAAATTCCCGGATGTAAAATAGGCCAAATTCGGGAAAAAACATTAAACCCTAGTACACACTAAAGTTGCCTTTATGACCTTCAAGCTTCATGCTCAGTTGGTAGCCTATAGGTAAACACTCCTCTGAACTCCCACGCTGAATCTCGGCACACACACACACACACACACACACACACACACACACACACACACACCGAGGCACTACTAAGTGTCATCTTGACAACCATTTGTCTGCTTGGCAGCCAGGAGACCTTGGAGCGCCTCCCTTTTTTTTTTTATCTGCGCCGTCTCTGATTCGGCCCTTCCAGCTTCACGGCCATCCAGGGGTCAGCATCTTTACAGTCGCTCACACAGCCGTGAGGCCTTGTGTCAGGGAGAGACGCACGGAACTGTATGCCATGTTTGGTCTCAATAATTTAGATGGCTTTGGCTCAAAGCATCTCACACACACACACACACACACAAACACACATGCATGCACACACACACACACACACACACACACACACACACACACACACACACACACACACACACACACACACACACACACACACACACACAAACACTCATGCACACACACAAATGCATGCATCTTTCAGGGTCCCGTTTTTTTTTCTCTCTCTCCCAGGCTCTGTGTGTAGCAGGCAGGCAGGGGCGGATGTAGGCATGGGCATGGGGGGGGGGGGGCAATATACTCCCTAAATGCCCAATCTGCCTCGATCCTCCCAAACACAATGGCATGCAAAAACAACCCAAGATATTTCAAATTAAATATTTAAAATGATTTGAAACACTACTACTGCTACTAACTAACTACAGCTGTGTCACCACTAAACCAACAGCATTTCATCATTGAAAACAGAAAACTCTCTGAGTCAGACCTTTAGCTTTATGCATGCTGCGTGTCTGTTGCAACTTCAACAACAACTGATGTTATTATTGATGCTTTACTTGACTAATTAAAGTCCTGTAACTGAAAATGGTATGGGTGCGGCTTCATCGCCCGTGGCGCAAAGCGACACGAGCGATGAAGCCGCCCCCATGCCATTTTCTCCAGCCCCCGATGAAGTCGCCTCCATACCATTTTCCCCTGCCCCCCCAATTGGGAAATATTAAATCCGCCCATGATGGCAGGGAGCGATCAGAGCAGTCATTTATATTCCATGTAATAGCGTAGGTTTTTTGCATTGCAGATATAAGCAAGATATCATGTGTCAAGTGTCTGCAGCTCGATGGCAGCGGGGACCAAAGCAATCTATTTTCATCAGCGTTGAGGTAGGGGGTCAATTTATCCACCGGCATAAAAATGCAACCTATCTCCAGAGCAACCTCGCTGAACTCTGACGAATTTGTTTGGAGAGTGAAAATGCTGTGGTTCAAAAGCTGCAGAACGAAAATAGTAACATTTTGTTTCACATCTATGCCTGCCAGCTTCATTGTATTGCATATACAGCAGAGTTGTGACATTGTGACAATGTATACAAACACAACATGTTATTTTTTTAAATATATAACCACCCATTTGTTTTGTAGCTTAAAGGAAGTATAGGCAACATTTAAGCCTAAATTCAAAATATGTGTATTTATGTATTTTGCGTTTTGTCCCTCTATCAGCCACCATATAAGCAGTTTATCATGATGCTTTACCCACAGTTTAAGCGTTGTGGTTAAATCAGCCAACAACGTACAAGATTGCATTGTAAGTCGCGCTTCTACCACTTTTTACATAAATGAAAGAAACAGTTGTAACTTGCAAGGATCTTTAGTTGCAATCATTAATTGTTTCAGAATAAAGATATCCTTCCGCCACAACACATGAACTATGAATGCAGCCACGACTCGGTAGTTCGCGGATGCGTTGCAAGGCACATTGATCTGTGGTTCTGTGGCGAAGTAGCATGATAACACATCCGGGTATTCTACCGTTCTGATCCGTTGGCGGCTCATTTGCATCTAATAACGTATCCGGGTATTTTGAAGTTCCGAGGGTTGTGGTCCTATTTTCCACCCTTTTAAGCCAATCGCAATCCAGTATTTGAACATGTGACTGTTCTGGTAATTGTTCTGGGGTGTTTTCCTGCAGAAAGACAACAAACCCTTCGGCTGTATTTTTTTCTCCCCACGTTCTCCCCACCAAGGGATGAACGTCAACACAAACAGCAAAATGTCAACATAAACATTGGAACAAAACCAAAATACAGCCAGAAGGAAGTGCCTTTCTGTAGGAAAATACCCCAGCTCAATTATATCGTAGCCCATAGGGTAAAAAAGCTAGGTATATACTGTAAATATCTACATAGTTATTATTTTAATTTAGGATTAAACGTTGTCTATATCACCTTTTAAAATTACACAAATGCATTTGGAATATCTAATTAAAAGACTAAACAGGAATTCACCACAACACCCTTTGTTTAATCATTAAAAACACAGTGAGACTGTGTCTCCTTTACAAGTGCATGGGAACTGGCAAGTAAATCTTAAGTACCAGCAATGTGACATAAACGCATGATGAATTTGCACTGTGCCCTGAATGCCTTCTTCTGCAGTTAAACAGCTGATGATGATGTTGTGGTCAGTGTATGAGCAAAGCTGTGTATGTCTGAATGTGTGTAGACCAGGGGTTTTTAACAGGTGGCCAGGCTAAATGATGGAAAGTTGGTTAACCAGATGTAACTCTTGAGAATGTAAAAGAGTTGAGGTTGGATTTTTCACACTCTCAAGAGTTAAAATATTAATCTGAATTGGCACTATTTAATTAAGAAGTCTGCACTTCTTTGTTTGCAAAATCCAACATGGAATTGTGAACAAAACCCAAATAATTCTTTAGCTTTAGGTCTTTGGGGCTAGAATGTCATCAAATGGTGGTCCGTGGCTCAAATGAATAAATGGTGGGCCCTGGTATCAAAAAGGTTGAAAACCCCTGGTGTAGACTACTGTGAATTTCTTGTGTGTCTTGTTCATGTTTTATGTCCCCACTCTAAAATGAGTTTGTACAAAGCCGCTTGTTGCTCACAAACAGCCACCCACCCCTGTTCCTGGGGTTTGGTGTTTTGTATTACTCCACTCCATTTGCTCCCATTGAAACAACATTTTTTCAATGTGCCATTTCTCCATTACATCCGTTCTGGGGTGCCCAGCCATGGCGTACAACCTACATTTAGAGGGCCTCATGCATCATCACTTCCATTAAGTCCCATGGAAACAACCAGCCCCCGTGCCTTCGCCATATGGGAGTGATGACGTACTTCCTGTTGCGCTTAAAAGACTACTGTTCTGACTTGCTCTGACTACAATTCTTGGATTTGCCACTAGATGGCGGGAGCGGCAGTTGCCGCCATCTTGGTGTGATGACGTCAGCGGCGCCATAGAGTGGTGCTACCGCTGCGCCATCTGGTGGTGAGTCAAATAATTTTATTATTTCGCCTCTTTATATAAACCCTCTTTGATCATATGCTAAATGCTGCTAGAACAGGATGTAGCATGACAATAACATCCAGGGTCAGGGGGTAGAAAATAAACGGCCGGCACACTACCGCAGTAGAAACACAGATCATTGTAAAGCAGTAAAGAAGTTTAATCTGTAATCATGTAGTTACTGTACTTTAGACCAGACAGTTAATGGCATAATTGAGAGTTGCTCGTCGGTGCGGAATATGAAGAGTTCATGCGTACATGAGACCTCATACATCGAATTACCGCAGAGATGAATTAATTCTGTGACTCCTGGTTTCGGTCACTCCAAAGTACACCCATGGGGGCATGAGCAATTTCGGCACAAACGGCCCCTCTAATTGAATAACCAGGACGGACGACTTGAGCCGACACTCCCAGATATCTTAACCAGAGATGCCTCTTTGAATGTAATTTGTCACAACAAACTTGTGAGATTCCCCGACTGTGTTTTTGCACGAAGAAATCATTAGCTGTTATCTGTATACAGAATCGAATTTTATTTAGCGCTTTTCGTGTTATTCTGCTACACGGACCATTTCCACCAAGTTTTCCTCGCGATTTGCACGACGAACAGCGGAGCGTTCACCCCCGGAATAGGGATCGATGCCAGGGTGCAAGTGTATAACACAATCTGAGCTGAAAAATTATTTTAAAAAGTTGTGCCACATTTTCGCCATTTTCAAAAAATACCAGACGTACAAGCTCATAGCGTGCCACTCTGTGGCACGCTATGAGATTGTTGGTCTGATATTTTTGTAGGTCTGATATTTTATTCTAAAGTAATGCTAAGTAATTCTAACTAATGCTAAGTAATCCTAATGATGCCAATTCGTGTTAAAAGTGATGTTACTAATGCTAAGTAATGCTAATGCTTAGTATTGTTAATAATGTTAAGCAATGCTAATACTTAGTATTTTTAATACTGTAATGCTAAGTAATGCTGATGCTAAGTATTGCTAATAATCCTAATAATGCTAATAACGCTTAAGGCTCAGTCATACTCCTTCACCCTGGATCATACATCGAGTCACATCACCCTGCAGTATAGAGATGCGCAGTGACGTCACCGCCCCTGTTCCGGAAGTCTTTTCCTCATTCCTTTTTCTCATAGACTTTTCGAAAATGGTTAATAAAAACACGATTGTGCCGCGGCCAAAGCCAACTCGGGTCGTGACAAATCATGACAACAAACACAATATCTTCATATAATATATAATTAGGAAGAAGTAGAAAACGGCATGATACAAGACTTTTTGTTTCGTTTTTCATCTTAGAAATTATTTTATTGTCCCAAAAGTTTGTGTGTGTCATCATGATTCGTCACGACTCGAGTTGGCTTTGTCCGCGGCGTAATCGTCTTGATATAAATTATTTTCGAAAAGTCTATGAGAAAAATGAATGGGGAAAAGACTTCCGGAACAGGGGCGGTGACGTCACTGCGCATCTGTATAACTGAGCCTTTAGGATGCCAAGAGGCGTTCCCGCCAAATATCCGTTAAGACAGTCCCTCCACGTATGCAGAGGATTGATGGAATACAGTATATGTTTTTGCGTGTGTGTGTGTGTGTGTGTGTGTGTGTGTGTGTGTGTGTGTGTGTGTGTGTGTGTGTGTGTGTGTGTGTGTGTGTGTGTGTGGGCGTGCGTGTGTGTGGGCATGTTCTGTATTCCACGTATCCTCAGCAGAGGCGGAGAGAGAGAGAGGTGGAGATGGCCTGCGGTACAACTATAATGAGACATGCACCTTATCTGTTGACAGTATGGAATCTGCTGGGAGGCCAGTAGACCTCTGCAGCGCGCAACAACTTAATCCCGTATACAAATAATATAAGATATTATTCTCCTGCTTTTTGAACTGCGGTGCGGTGGTGGTGGTGGTGGTGGTGGTGAGAGAGTGAGTTGCGGTAGTGCATAGTGCGGGCGGCGTCTCATTGTGTTGTCTGTGTCCCAAGGCAATGAAAGGAAACTTTTTTTTCTCTCTATCTATGTACAGGCATACAGTCAGGTACTGTAAGTGAAATAAAACAGCCGGTGGATGTGCAGATGTGTTGCGCATCAATATGTATCGCGCGCAATGATTGCATAAACCCGTGGAGCTTGGCGTTTCGGTTAACCCACATTGGGCCGGTACTGCCTTTTGAAGTTCTGAGCGTTATTGGCATGATTAGAATTACTTAGCATTATTACCATCATTCGCGTTACTTAGCATTACTAACAATACTTAGCATTAGCATTATTTAGCATTATTAGCCCAACTTACTTAGCATTAGCAATACTTAGCATTAGCAGCATTACTTAAAATTGTTTGTGTCAATTAGGAGTATTAACATCACTTAGTATTAACACTATTTAGCATTAGCATTACTTAGCATCATTAGCATTACTTAGCATTAGCATCACTTTGCATCATTAGCATTACTTAGCATTATTAGCATTACTTAGCATTACTTAGCATTATTAGCATTACTTAGCATCACTAACAATACAATAGCATTGGCATTACTTGGCATTAGCAGCATTACTTAGCATTATTCGTATCAATTAGCATTATTATCATCAGTTATATATTTGGCATTAGCATTACTTGGCATTATTAGCATTAATTAGCAACACATAGCATCATTCGCATTACTTTAGCTATTTAAAAAATATCAGATCCACAAGCTCATAGCGTGCCACGGAGTGGCGCGCTATGAGCTTGTGGATCTGATATTTTTGAGAAATGGTGAAAATGTGGCAAAAGAATATCTTTGAATCATTTTTCCGGTTCAGACTAGGTTAAGAGATACAAGAGGGGCTTTGTGTGTTTGTGTGTGTTCTGGTGCTCAACAGTAGGACATCACACACAGAAGAGCTCAGCAGGGCAGCACACTTTATTTTTTATTACTCTCTATACCTGAGGCTGATCGCCTTGCAGGACCCACACAGTGTAGCAGATGGACAGGAGAGAATACAGGAGATACAGGGAATGCATGCATGGACGGGCGCGCACGCTTGCTATTACTATACTGTAGGAACAGAGTAGTGATGCGCTTTGATCTCGCGCTGGCTGGAGCACTGCAAGTTGCAAACATAGGCCGACATACATAGCTCACCACTGCATCACGGCACAGCCTATTTTCTGTTCATATGCATTAACTAATGCGAGTTATATTAGTCTTGGGCAATATACCGGTATTACCGTTTATCGCGATATTGGAAATCAATACCGAGTAATATCGTTGGGTCTATAAAAAATATTGAATGCTGAATATGATCAAATATATTATACTGTATTCCATTAACATCTGAGCAATGAGACTTTTAACTGTAACTATACAAACAATTTTCATGTTACACACATGCCCCTAAAGTAGCCCTTATTTGGGCTAGGCTTTTTGGAAACAATGTATTTCCAACTCCAGTTTGTCCGTATTTAGGCTGCTTGAACAGCAGAGCGCTCAGTTTCTGACCCCTCAATGTCACAATTCTGAGAACTAGGTGACTGGTGGAACGTGTCCGACTCTGATTGCACTCCATTGCCATCTAGTGGTCAATACTGGTAATATTGAATATCGAGCTAATTAACATGTTATCAATACCGATATTAAAAAAATCAATACCGCCCAAGATTAAGTTAACAAATAATTATTCATTAGAGTGACGAGAGGTCTGTTAATGCGTTAAAATGATCTAAAAATGCCGTAATATCGCCAATTTAACTGTGAAATTGCGATCTGCTGTCAATGGAGCCGGATGGCCAAAGTGGTTTGTTTTGGAACTTGATTTGGAGCCAATAGCTATCTCTGTTCAGCCGTAGCAATGGGAGCCAATGGGAGTGCTGCTACTCTCTCTCTTGTTATAGATACTCTGTCTTATCCTTTGCGGCAGGTATCCTATCGGTCGCGGCAGGTATCCTATCGGTCGCGGCAGGTATCCTATTGGTCGGGGGTTAAAGGAGAATTCCACACCTTTTTTTTCATCTTCATTTGCGGTTATTTTTTTTAGAAAAAAAAAGTGGTCCAGGTGTTATTTTGTTTAAACACTCCTTAATGGCCGTTTTCCCTATATCAAAATAAGCTTAGAATGGGGCTAAGGGGTGTTGTTCCAGTTCACCTATATACATCGCTCCAAAATGCAAGTTCTTGCTATAGATTGTCTTTCTACCATGTCAGTAGAGTGTTAGCCTCAACACCCAGGCTTTCATTTTCGTCCGCCTTGCGCGAACACGGAAAGCCTGGACTAACGCGCGTTGGAAAGTGGCCTTGAGGGGCGTGTCAACCTTCCGGGGTGGGCGTCGCTCTAAATGATGTGACGTAGAACAGCAGTGGACAGGCGTGGGAGGGACGGAGATGACGACACGTTAGTGAGATCAAATCAGTGCGCAGCACTTCCGCCGTGTGGATCCCACGACACCCCCGCCCCCCAAGGCCAAAATCATTGAGGGCTAGAGTGTTGACACTCACACTTTCACTTTCCCTTTCGTTTCAGCAGTGGTTCAGCCATAAACCATGTGCCACGCCCCCAGCTTTTGAGACAGCTGAATCACTGCTGAACCAAAAGTGAAAGTGTGAGGGTTAACACACTACTGACATGGTGGAGAGACAATATATAGCAGAAAATTGCATTTTGGAGCGATGTACAGTATATAGGTAAACTTGAACAACACCCCTTAGCCCCATTATAAGCCTGTTTTGGGATAGGGAAAACGGCCATTAAGGAGTGTTCACAAAATAACACCTGGACCACTTTTTTCTAAAGAAATAACTGCAAATTAAGATTAAAAAAAACTTGTGGTGTGGAATTCTCCTTTAAGGTTAGTTATAGGCATAGGTGTTACTGAGGTTATGTTTAGGGCTAAGGGTTACGTTTAGTAGTGATCGGTGAAGAAATGGCCCGGGTCGATAGCTATAGTATAGATAGTAAAGCGGCCGTCGGGTTTGCCGACCGATATTCACCTCATTTACCATCCGTGGCCTCGGCCATCTGCCTTGGTCGCAAATTGATTTCGCCGTCTCTCCCTTAATCTTTTCCAAATACTAAGCATAACACTGAAAGTCGTTTTTAACCTTAATGGTCCATTCATCACATTCTACGTTCATTGTGGGGACATTTTGGCCAACACGAGTATATAGTAAAACACGCACATGCGCGCACGCGCATTCATGCACACAGGCACGCACACACCATCTGCTCACTGTTTGGGAGAAGTGAAGTTCTGAGCCCTGTGGGTATTAATTATAGACGGAGAGGTGTGTCATTGACTCTTTCTCCTCATTATTCTATAATCGAATGCTTTCTGGAATTAAGTTCTTTTTAGGGGGGGGAAGACACCGAAGTATCGAGCATGCACTAGCAGCAGTAAAAGCTCTCTACATTTTTGTCTGGCCTATATATATACAGTATATATATATATATATATATATATATATATATATATATATATATATATATATATATATATATATATATATATATATATATATATATATATATATGTAGTGTTTATGAACAGGACATAATATTTCAATATCAATTTTCCATATTTATATGAAATTATGAAAATATTAATATTGCAACATAATGAAATTATATTGCTCACGTCACTGTTAGTGTAACATGAGTTCTTGGACAGACTAGCAATAAATACCCCATCTGTACAATTTGTAAACCATGAGATAGAAAACACAACAACTTCTTAATAAAAATAATCAATTTATTACATGTAAAATAAATTGGTATAAAACATCCTAAAATGGACGGCAGGATTAAATGTCGATCATAGCAAGGTCGTGTGTATTGTCAGGTAATGGTGCAGACAAAGAAAAGAGACACTTGAAAATAAAAGCAATAAAAGGTTTGAGAAAACAGCAGATCTACAACTTCTCTACTCTGCCTGCTAACCTGGGGGTTGCCATTCCACATGCGATATGATATGCTTGCCTGTGTGTAGGAGGAGGAGACAGCCATGTGGTAGTGGCAGCCATTAGCAGCCATGTGCTGATAGCCAAGGGTAGTTGTAGTAGCTGGCGGCGGCCATCTTGGGACAGTGGGTGGACAGAGAGTGGACAGTTGGAGGTGCAGGCCTCCAAGCAGTTTATACCCCGTCAGAGTCAGCTCTGTGTCCTTGGTGACGCCGGCTTGGATTGGAGTTGGCTCCTTGAAGCATGTAGGAGATGAGTGTCTTGTCTTCGCTGTGGCGTTGAGAGGAGCACCGTTCTGAGTCTCTGAGTGTTGGCTGGTTGAGGCGTTGAGGTCTGCTCAGAAGTTCTTTTGGTGGCGGGGACATGCAGTCAAACCCGGACGGAAGAGCGATGAGGAGACTCAGTGTCTTATCCTCGAAACAAGTCAGTAGCGCTCTATGCGGGGGACATTCGTCTACCCCACAGTCCGACCAAACAGAACAGAGGGCGAAACGGGGACATCTAGTCAAACCCGTTTCAGAAGAGCACTGTTCCTCCACCAAAACCAAGAGAGAGCACATCTGGCCTGTGGTCCATCCTCACTCAGTGGGGGAGTTTAACTCCTCCCTTCCAGTTCACTGGCCATTGGCCACGCATGGGTCCATATCTATGTGTGTAGGGGGGTTCAACAGCCCCTCCTTTTTCCTCCTGCCATATCTCTACATTTCTCTAACTTCCCTTAGTGACTAATTACAAAACATCTGATCATGGATTTGCAAACAAATCGATTCTGGGAACGTTTAGATACTAAACACTATATATTAGCCATGCAGAGATCAGGCAAATATTAGAAGAAGAAATTATTTACAAATCAAATCAACATGCTATGCAGTTTATGGTTAAGGTTCATAAGATAGCATACAAATATATATATACTGTATTTGTGGTCCAGACATGTAAAAAATGCACAGTTTCATCTGTGTGGTATTGTTCATGAGGTAGGGGCACAGAAAGTGAATACTGAAGTGTCCTTTTTCTTGAGTTCCTATCCTGCATTCCAAAGGGTCGTAAAACTGATTAGCACCCTCCATCCTTCTCTGGGGGAGGGCATTGTCTCTCAGTGTCACTGAAAATTGCCCAGTTGTACACGACCAATGGATTTGTGATGTTTCTGTTTCTGTATCCATGTCCGTGTTCATGCCTCACGCTACATATATATATATATATTTGCATGCAAAGCACCTGATGAAGCCTACATGGCGAAGCGCGTTGTGCGTGCAATAAAATAATGAAGCAACACATGTAATTGTCCTGAGCATCTTTGGAGTGTGCGGTTTCTTCCTCCTACTGTGGAAGTTGTCCTTGGTTGCATTCATACCTTGCCTACCAGCACCTCCCCCACCTGGATGTGCACGAGAAGCTACCTGTTTTATATATATATATATATATATATATATATATATATATATATATATATATATATATATATATATATATATATATATATATATATATATATATATATATATAGGGTCCATTTGGTTTCATTTTTTGCTCTCAAAGAGTTACATCTGGTTAACCAACTTTCCATATTTAACTGGAGCTTTCTCTAGGACCACTGGTGGTCACCGGACCACTGGTTTAAAATCCTTTCACGGGCCGGTCAGAGTCAGCCAAAGGGCCGCATTTGGCCCCCGGGCCGCATAATGGCCAGGTATGAGTTAGGGTAAAGGTCTGGGTTGCCAGATGAAACATTAACGGCAGTGCTGACATTGCAGTTTTTGCACTCGCTTTCTCTCTCCAATCATAAGTCACCATAGAAGTGTTGTAACTGAGCATGCATGTAATGCAGCCGTGTCTCTTCTGGTATATGTCACTTGTTGAAATAGTCATTTTAAGGCCTGTGTTTTTAGAATGTTTCGGCAGGCTATATATCAGGGGTTTTCAACAGGTGGTCCGGGGACCACCAGTGGTCCCTGAGAGGGTTCCAGGTGGTCCCCAGCTAAGTTGTTTAACCAGATGTAACTCTTGAGAACGTAAAAATGAAACCAAATGGACCCACAAGGGTCCATTTGGTTTCATTTTTACACTCTCAAGAGTTAAAATATTCATCATCTGAATTAGTCATTTTGGAATGTATGTTTTGCTTGTTTTGTTTTTCCCAAATCCAGCCTGGAATTGTGGACAAAAGCAAAATAAATCTTTAGATTTGGGGTCTGTGGGGCTAAAATATCCTCAAATGGTGGTCCGTGGCTCAAATCCTGAATAAATGGTGGTCCCTGGGATGAAAAAGGTTGAAAACCCCTGCTATATATACACAGGACATGAACGCTGATCTGTTTCCATGGGGTCTCTCTGGTGAAACATTTACATTACAGTGATGAAGAGTCACCAGAATTAATTCATCTTATTGTTCTTGATGCTGAAAATCCCATTAATTTTGCAGCAGCAAATGTCAAGTCAATTTCTCAGACCGTAAATTCTCATAATGAAAACCCATGTTTGCTGTAAATCCGAAATGCTAAGTGTTGCAATGCTACTATTTTTTTGCTCGGGTGTTTTCCTTTTTAAGACCTGGTATCATCAAATGAATGTCATAACACATTCCTTTTCGTTTGGGTGAGTTTAATGAAATCACTTTTATTGATATGGCGCTTTTATTTATACATATTATTTTTTTCCAGAGTTGGATTTAATTTAGCTCCCTGTCAGCTCCTGTCATAGATTTTTTTTCCCCTTCTTCCCTTTGTTGCAATTCGTTCTTGTAAAATAGTTTTTGGATCAGTCGTATGAATAAATAATCAGTATAACTAATATAAACTTATTGTCAGCACGCCGTTGCAGTGCAGACGGTGCTCATTGTTCCAGGGCTCTCACACTCTTTTTCAAGATGGCAGAAAGAAAAGTTTCCTTTGGAAAGCAGAAGATTATGAACTGTTCAACCTGAGCCTTCATCACTGCTGGGTTGTGGAATGATGAGTGTGCTGCTCAGCGCATAGTGCACAAGCATGCAGCAGAAAACAATGGGTGTAAACCAGTTAGAAGACTACCTGAAATGCCCTTCAGCCAGGGGCGGATCTAGGCGTGGGCATGGGTAAGGGCAAGGGGGTGGGCAATGCCCCCCTAAATGCCCAGTCTGCCCCACCAAACGCCATGGCATGCAAAACAACCCAAGATATCTCCCAATTAAGATATTGCTTAAAGGTAGGGAAGTGATTTGAAATTCATGGTGTAGTACCAGCCTGGTGCACTAGGGGCCCCCAAAAGTAGCTACACTATGTGAACCTGCTGCTCTCTCCTGATTGGAGGAGAATTGTGGTGACCTGGGGAACTTTTATTAGCTCCTCTGCTAACGTGGGGGAGGGGGAAACTCCATATGTGGTTTCCACACCTTATAATAGAGCATTTTAACAGAAAAAAAATATTTTTTGGGTAATATCTGACAAAAGTGAAATCACTTCCCCTACCTTTAAGTTTTAAATGATTTTAAACACTACTACTGCTACTAACTAACTACAGTTGTGTCGCCTGTGGAAATTTTTCACCGGTACAAATTACATATGCACCAGCTAAATATACCAAAAACATACTACTGTACTGGGAGAAAAGCGTAGTTGATCGGAGCGAAGGATAGAGTTCTGGACAGCAAATGAAGGTCTCAGATGGTTGCGTTTATTGAGCAGAACAGCATAATATCCCTCCCGCGGGCCGGAGAGCCCACGAGAGGACACGCGTGTGTGTGCGCACCGTAGTGGTGACACACAGAACTGACGAGTTGTAGTATAAAATGACTTTTATACATTCAAAATTACCTGCAATATGTGCGAGGCGTGCAAAACATGACAGACAAAATGGTGGACAATATACAGTCACTCAAGACATGTCGCCAACTGTTCTTTCAACTGATGCAAATCACACATTCGAGAAAGTCCTTTGATCACGTCTGTCTCGTGTTATGTCACACCCCGTTGTCTGTCCCGTCTATGTCCTGTCTGCCCGAGGTGACAACAGGATAATTAGCATGGAATGACTCTTATAGCAGTATTACTTATAGATATGTGTAGCTTTATGAATACTGATTATTTACGAGACTTCACGCCACTAAACCAACAGCATTTCATCATTGAAAACAGCAAACTCTCTGAGTCAGACTTTTAGCTTTATGCATGCTGCGTGTCTGTTGCAACTTCAACAACAACCGATGTTATTACTGATGCTTTACTTGCCTAATAAAAGTCCTGTAACCAAAAATGGTACGGGTGCGACTTCATCGCCCGTGACGCGAAGCGACATACCATTAACATTTTCACCTGCTCGTTGGTCTTTGAATGATTACTCACCCTTCTAATGACTCACAATGACAACTGGTGAGTTATAATATATACTATGTATATCTGTGTCTCAGCCTAAGCTCTTCTACTACACACAAACAGCTGACAATACACAGTGAGGATGTTGTTGTCCATTACCATAGTAAGGTTTCTATAAATTGCGGAACACAAAGCCTCATATGTACAGTATGTCTACTTTCTTCTTTTTGAGGGTAATGCAGTCTCCGTAACCCACATTAGCATTATTATCATTACTCAGCATTACATAGCATCATTAACATTACTTTAGTTATTGAAAAATATCAGACGTACAAGCTCATAGCGTGCCACAGAGTTTTTGAAAATGGTGAGAATCTGGCGCGAAAATTTGAATTGTTTTTTCTGTTCAGAATGGGTTAACTATATGACATCATAGTCACTAATGCACTATGACTATGACGTCAGTTCTACAAACCCTATGCATGATCGTCCAATGTCAGGTCTTACTCACATAGAAGTGACCAAAATCGTCAGGCACTCTCTTGTACGTGCACAAGCATGTACAAGTGTCCGTATCTCCATCACTGATCATAATCCAGCAATCGCCTCAACAATGCGGCCTGATTTGAGCAACCCTAACATGCACAATGGAATTTTGGTCATTTCTATGTGAGTAAGTGTCGGAAGTTTCCAGGAAAAATATGAGCCAGAAGTACCAGAATTAGAAGCTATTCTTCTAAGTCTTCTTTGGGACTTCCGGCGACCTAGTTGTGTAGGCCAGGGAATAATTTGATGAATGAAAAAAATATGAAAATCACTGACCAAGAATACTTAAATACATGTCAAGTACCTCATTGGGAGTAAAAGGGTTAAGCTCCCAGATCTGTTGAAACAGTTTGGCACTGCAGCACACCTTCCTCTACTATGACAGATTATCTAGTGCATGATGACTGGTAGTAAACTGCACTAAGTTTGTCTCGGTCACTTGCTTGGCTGCCGCAGTGTGTGAAAGGGGAGCAATAGAGCTGGCTGCTATTGACACACACAACAGCGTCATTCATCTTGTTTATTGGCAGTGCCTTGTGTTGTAGTTCTCAGGACAGTGTCTCGTCTCGAGTCCAATGTCAAGACAAATTTTACGTCGTCTTGGTCTTGTTTTTGTCTCGCCCTCAATTGTCTTGGTCTTGTCTCGGTCTTGTCGTTCTGCACTTTAGTTGTCTCGCGGTCTTGTCATGGTCTCACCCTCAATTTGTCTTGGTCTTGTCACGACCTCAGAGCAAATGTCTCGGGTCTCTTTCACCACCAAGACCACATGAGACGAGACAATGCAAGAAAATGTCCTATATCCATTGTGCAGACCGAGGAGGCCATACTTAAAGACAGCTGTCTCATACAGAGCGCAGCACTGGATGACGAGCATATTGCTAGCAGTCCGCAAACCGTCAGGTAGCATTGTACAGTAACAACTAGTCTCTGTAACAAGTCCCTGTAATGTGTTATGTTGTACTATTACTTACAGAACAAATAAAAATTTGGCTTTTTGGCCTCGACCTTTCTAGGTCTTGGCCTCGGCCTCAGTCTCAACCTCTCTAGGTCTTGGTTTTATTCTCAATTGTTTCGATCTCGTTTTGATCTCGACCCCCTTAGGTCTTGGTCTTCCATTTAGCTGGTCTTGACTACAATACCAGCAGTGCCCATGTATTGAATAATATGATTAATATGATGTCATTTCTGCCATTCGTGTGCCATGCAATGCCAATATCTGCACAAAATGTAATGAGAGGCACAGGGATGATGTTTTGTAATATGTAGCCTAATTCAGTTGAAAAAACAGGTTTGAAAGGTGCACTTTTGTGGCCTCTAACATTACACCTATAGTGTTTAGGCATGTATTTCATATTTACCTGTCAAAATCAGCTCTGATGTTTATTTCAGACATACTCTAGTAGTGTTGAAGAGTCTGAATGTGCTATCAACTCATTTTCAATTAAAAATTAAATATCAGTATTATCAATATATATTTCTCCTCTCCTGAACAGTTAGTCTTCCTGCAATGATTCAACCTCAGTTAGAATCAGTCACATTTTTGAAAACTGTCATACCAAAACAAAATAGTGTCAAATGGAATCCAAGATTAGGTGTTAATACTAAAAGGCGTCTGATTGCACTGTGTGCAGTCTGCACATGGGCGTTTCATAATAGGCTGGCATGGCTATGCCTATAGTGGCCTATAGTGCCCCTATAGTGTCTCTATAGCGAATGTATATATAATCGACAAACGGTTGCCAAAAATAAGCAAACATTTGGTGAAACTGGCAGATCCACAGGCTCATAACAAAGCATAATGTGCGGTGCATTGTGAGGCTTTTTTTCCCAGAACCATGGCAACGTGATTATGTCTCAAGCTGAAGTAGCTTCTTTTCAAGGACGTGGCAACACTGCATGTGCGTCAAGCCCCAGGATGTACTACCTCATACAGAATGAAAATGCATTCCTCACAGAGCCTATTATTGCTCAGTAGCAGATGATGTCGAGTTATTATGCGAGTCGGCAGCTAGAGGAAAATCACTTCGTATTGCAATCATTACAGCATTATGACACTATTCTTCCTTTGAATTAACCAATCATTCCAATATAGAGTTGTGTCTGTAGCCCAGCCCTGGATGTACAAAGTAACATTTCCCCAAAAAATGGTAAAATGGTATGACGGCGGAAGCATCGCCCCCATAGCATTTTCTTTTTTTTTTTTCTGTGACCCACAAGATTTATATCTTGTACAGGACTATTAGGCAAGTAAGAATCAATAATAACATCAGTTGTTGTTGAAGTTGCAACAGACACGCAGCATGCATGAAGCTGAAGGTCTGACTCAGAGAGTTTTCTGTTTTCAATAATAAAATGGCGTTGATTTAATGGTGCCACAATTTTAATTAGTTAGTCAGCAGTAAGTGTTTCAAATCATTTTAATTATTTAATATACTCTAAGCACTTTAATAGGGAATATCTTTGAAATGTGTGTTGTTTGCCTGTCGTCATGTTTGGTGGGGCAGTCAGAGCACCAAATTGTCCCATTGAGTAAGACCTGACATTAGACGATTGTGCAAAAAAAATGGGTGAAATGGTTACTGGACAAAGTTATAGCATTTCAGCTTTGGGATATTACTGCCGTAGACCTCGGGGTTAACCAATCAGCTACTGATACCATCCCTTGACTTTTATTAATGGGACCTTTGGCCCCCTGGGGTCTCCTAAGTCAGGGGTTTTGAGAGCATTCCAGGTGGTCCCCTGCAGCTAAATGATGGACAGTTGGTAAACAAATGCACCCTTAGATCTGTAACTGAGTGTAAAATGGTTTCATTTTAACTCTCAAGAGTTAATTTGTATTTAAACTTATGAATTGTTTAAAGGTAGGGGAAGTGATTTCACTTTTGTCAGATATCAACCCCCCAATTTTTTTTTTCTGTTAAAATGCTCTATTATAAGGTGTGCAGACCATATATGGAGTTTCCCCCTCCCCCACGTTAGCAGAGGAGCTAATAAAAGTTCCCCAGGTGGAGGGTGAATTCTCCTCCAATCAGGATCGAGCAGCAGGTTCACATAGTGTAGCTACTCTTGGGCGCCCCTAGTGCACCAGGCTGGTACTACACAATGAATTTCAAATCACTTACCCTACCTTTAACTCTCAAGAGTTAAACTTCTGAATTGCTCAATTTTCAAGAATCTACACTATTTAGAAAATGTAGAAGAATTGTTATTTTATAGTTCTACCATTACAGTACAGGCCGACGTCTGCCTGGCAGCCGTTCTGCCCAAAGCAGTGTGGTTACGGCCCATTTAAGCTGTGGCGGCGCTGAAGGCTGAGGCGTCGTGTTAAACTCCATTTCTCTCGTTCATTAGTGCTGATATTCCCAACACCTGTCTCACCGCGACAGGTTCATAGCACTGCCACACAAGTTACAAAGAATTTATTTTTAATCAAAGCATTTAAAAGAGTATGCTGTATTATTTAATATTTCTGAAGTAACGCCATCCGTCAAGGGTAAGGTCCTATATGGCTTCTATGCTGTCCATTATGTGATCATGTTGTTATTTTGGGGAGGGTTTATAATGTTTATGATTTGATGTCAATTGATTGACACGTTGGGCTGGTGACAGACTCACGCATAAAATAGGCGGAGTTTACCGGCCAGGAAGTCGACCAGGCGAGAGAGACAAACAGAACAGGGAGTCTACGAGGGACCTGGATAAGTTTGTTTATATTATATCTCGTCAAAAACGCTATAGCAGCAAGAACGGTGGTGCTCACTTTATGAGGAGGCTCTCATTCATTCTCCTAACGGGTGAGATCGTTCGTCTTTTGTTTATTTTGTCGTTCCGTGGGGATCCTCAGTTGTCCATTATCAGGAGTACTTTCTGTTTGGATTACGATCGCTTCCGGGATGGATTAAGTTTCGTTTGGATCATTGACTTTACGTTGGAGAGACTTTTACGTTCGGGAGGGAGCTCTTGGAGTAACAAACTGTTTGAAACAACCGCTACGGACCTACGCTAGACAATAGGCGCATGCGCGTGTGTGCGTGTGCGATCGTGGTGCGATCGCGTCGGTACATTCATTAATTCAACCTGCTGGTAACATGACTGTAGAACTGTTGATTCCTTGCAGCAATAAGATAAAATGGGTTATAATAACTTGAGCTGTGTTCCAGACTGTGTTTACTGCTTGCTTGTGTAGACGGTTTCATTTACACAACATTGTCAATCATGTCCAATCCGTGATATAGTAATTGTTGGTATTTAATGGGTTTAATATCTGACCGTTACATAAGACGAACGATCTCACCCGTTAGGAGAATGAATGAGAGCCTCCTCATAAAGTGAGCACCACCGTTCTTGCTGCTATAGCGTTTTTGACGAGATATAATATAAACAAACTTATCCAGGTCCCTCGTAGACTCCCTGTTCTGTTTGTCTCTCTCGCCTGGTCGACTTCCTGGCCGGTAAACTCCGCCTATTTTATGCGTGAGTCTGTCACCAGCCCAACGTGTCAATCAATTGACATCAAATCATAAACATTATAAACCCTCCCCAAAATAACAACATGATCACATAATGGACAGCATAGAAGCCATATAGGACCTTACCCTTGACGGATGGCGTTACTTCAGAAATATTAAATAATACAGCATACTCTTTTAAATGCTTTGATTAAAAATAAATTCTTTGTAACTTGTGTGGCAGTGCTACATAGTCCCCCCCCCCAGCCAGCGGCTACAGGGTTTGGTACGCCTGCATAGCAACCTTTAATAAATTAATATTATTTCACCACAAACACAGAATCCTGCTCATCAGGTGGGTTTACTCATCACAATCAGATAAGTCTCCGTCCTATTCTTTGCTGGTCCTTCCCACTCAGGCACTAGCTTGGCAGAGAATGTTTTGTTGGCCTGGTGAGAGTGAACGTGACCTGGCCCGACTAGGCCTCCCTGCTGAAAGCGGCCTACTTTCTTCAGGGCATCATCTGGCCTAGCTTGTCTAACCTGGTGCACTCCCACTCTCCCCCCGACCTCCTCCGCCCGCTTCCGCTGTCCCGTCTTCACCAGGAGGTAAACGTCGGCAGGGCTTCTCCTTGGAACTGGACCTCTCTGGACAAGGCGGGTGTTTGGTAGGAATGGAGACGGCTTAGTGTTCGTTGCTTGTCCTGCTGACAGGTCACGCAGGCCTTCGTATGACCCCACACGTCCTTCCGGACACTAGGCCACCAGGCCACCTCCATCACCCTCAGGAGGGTCTTCAGTCGCCCCCGATGTCCACCCAAGGGTTTCTGATGAAAGTACTGGAGGAACCCTGGCACCAGAGACTGAGGGATGACCACCTGCCATCTCCTTCCCTGGCCGGGTACTCTTCTGTACAGCACCCCCTGGAACTCACAGAGGCAAAAACGATCGGATGCAGATGTAGATTGACCGCTGTTCTCTCTCAAGTCCCTCACACCCTGGTCTTCTCCTTGCGCCAGGGCCAACCCTTCCAAGGAGGTTGGTAAGTCAGAGTAGCCCCTCAAGGAGGCTTCTTTCAGAATGTCACAGATGATGGGCGTCGGATGAGTGTCTTGTGAAGTCCTGGCAGTCACCCTCCTGTGGACAACACGGAGCCTATCGGTCACGCCTGTCCCATAACCCCCTCTGCGCCCTGCAGTCAGCCTGGTGTACCTTCACTCTCCCCTTCGGCTCTCCTCTTCCATGCTTCAACTCCAGGCGAGGTGAGGAGTACCTTCACTGGCAGCGTCGAGACACCAGATCCTGAGTCGTCGTCGTCAGCTGGGGCATCCCCTGTGGCACTGGTTAACATTCCAGGCGGGACCGATAGGCTCCGTGTTGTCCACAGGAGGGTGACTGCCAGGACTTCACAAGACACTCATCCGACGCCCATCATCTGTGACATTCTGAAAGAAGCCTCCTTGAGGGGCTACTCTGACTTACCAACCTCCTTGGAAGGGTTGGCCCTGGCGCAAGGAGAAGACCAGGGTGTGAGGGACTTGAGAGAGAACAGCGGTCAATCTACATCTGCATCCGATCGTTTTTGCCTCTGTGAGTTCCAGGGGGTGCTGTACAGAAGAGTACCCGGCCAGGGAAGGAGATGGCAGGTGGTCATCCCTCAGTCTCTGGTGCCAGGGTTCCTCCAGTACTTTCATCAGAAACCCTTGGGTGGACATCGGGGGCGACTGAAGACCCTCCTGAGGATGATGGAGGTGGCCTGGTGGCCTAGTGTCCGGAAGGACGTGTGGGGTCATACGAAGGCCTGCGTGACCTGTCAGCAGGACAAGGCAACGAACACTAAGCCGTCTCCATTCCTACCAAACACCCGCCTTGTCCAGAGAGGTCCAGTTCCAAGGAGAAGCCCTGCCGACGTTTACCTCCTGGTGAAGACGGGACAGCGAAGCGGGCGGAGGAGGTCGGGGGGAGAGTGGGAGTGCACCAGGTTAGACAAGCTAGGCCAGATGATGCCCTGAAGAAAGTAGGCCGCTTTCAGCAGGGAGGCCTAGTCGGGCCAGTCACGTTCACTCTCACCAGGCCAACAAAACATTCTCTGCCAAGCTAGTGCCTGAGGGGGAAGGACCAGCAAAGAATAGGACGGAGACTTATCTGATTGTGATGAGTAAACCCACCTGATGAGCAGGATTCTGTGTTTGTGGTGAAATAATATTAATTTATTAAAGGTTGCTATGCAGGCGTACCAAACCCTGTAGCCGCTGGCTGGGGGGGGGACTATGTAGCACTGCCACACAAGTTACAAAGAATTTATTTTTAATCAAAGCATTTAAAAGAGTATGCTGTATTATTTAATATTTCTGAAGTAACGCCATCCGTCAAGGGTAAGGTCCTATATGGCTTCTATGCTGTCCATTATGTGATCATGTTGTTATTTTGGGAGGGTTTATAATGTTTATGATTTGATGTCAATTGATTGACACGTTGGGCTGGTGACAGACTCACGCATAAAATAGGCGGAGTTTACCGGCCAGGAAGTCGACCAGGCGAGAGAGACAAACAGAACAGGGAGTCTACGAGGGACCTGGATAAGTTTGTTTATATTATATCTCGTCAAAAACGCTATAGCAGCAAGAACGGTGGTGCTCACTTTATGAGGAGGCTCTCATTCATTCTCCTAACGGGTGAGATCGTTCGTCTTTTGTTTATTTTGTCGTTCCGTGGGGATCCTCAGTTGTCCATTATCAGGAGTACTTTCTGTTTGGATTACGATCGCTTCCGGATGGATTAAGTTTCGTTTGGATCATTGACTTTACGTTGGAGAGACTTTTACGTTCGGGAGGGAGCTCTTGGAGTAACAGACTGTTTGAAACAACCGCTACGGACCTACGCTAGACAATAGGCGCATGCGCGTGTGCATGCGCGTGCGTGCGTGCGTGTGTGCGATCGCGTCGGTACATTCATTAATTCAACCTGCTGGTAACATGACTGTAGAACTGTTGATTCCTTGCAGCAATAAGATAAAATGGGTTATAATAACTTGAGCTGTGTTCCAGACTGTGTTTACTGCTTGCTTGTGTAGACGGTTTCATTTACACAACATTGTCAATCATGTCCAATCCGTGATATAGTAATTGTTGGTATTTAATGGGTTTAATATCTGACCGTGACAGGTTCACTTAGCACAGGTTCAATTAGCACAGATGTCCGTATGTATATTTCACTGGAGGAGTCTGGGGAAATCAGGCGATAATTATACATGTACATGAGGTTGGTGTTGGCGTCGCTCCTTGTCACAAATACTAAAACGTAATTGATGATAAAAAGGACATTTTCTCAATATGGCTGACTCTTTTTTTTCCAAAATTCGAAAATGTCTAAAGCCAAGTTAAACGGCAAAGAGAGTATTAATACTGCACATAATAATAATCCCTACACTTCATTTCATATTTGTTATCTTAATAACTCTTATTCTCATTTGTTATCTAAAGTAATTCCAAGCCGTCTTGAGTACCGTCTTGAGTAGCACAAAATATTTAGTAGCATAAAATATTTTTTTGCAGCTGCAAAGCAGCACCTGTTAATAAACAGGCACGGTAACTTTGGTTGTTTGGAGATGGAGAGATTGCATGCAAGAGGTTGCCGAAAAAGGTTGTGACATTGAGGGGGCAGAACACGGTGGGTGACAAACTCTGCACTTTAAGGATCTGGGATTACTATTAGCCTCGATCTCCAGGCTCTCATCCGCGCTGCGAGTTAGTTAGTTAGTTAGTTAGTTAGTTAGTTAACCGGAAGTTGCCATTAGTCACGATGTGGTGCTCCTGAAAATGAATACCCCATGGAAACATTGTATTTCTTTGTGCTCACAAAGCGGTTTTGTTCGTTGGAATAATTTTTTTTTTTTTATAAGAGTGAACAAGTCAAGCTAGTGAGGACTGAACAGGGTTGTTTCTTTGGGGACTGTAACTACAGTCACTTCCGCAACTAACGTTCTCAGTCTCAAAAGCGCACCAGTTTCCCAAGGTGGATTACTATGAGTAATTTTACCATGGGTTTTTGTACACTTTCTCCAGCCTTCCTGGTAGTAATGGTTATAATAGGCTTCATCGACCATGTTGCTTATCGTGATGAAGTTGCACCCATACCATTTTCAGTTACAGGACTTATAGTAGACAAGTAAAGCATCAATAATAACATCAGTTGGTGTTGAAGTTGCAACAAACACGCAGGCAACGCAGCATGCATAAAGCTAAAGGTCTGACTCAGAGTTTTCTGTTTTCAATGATGAAATGCTGTTGGTTTAGTGGTGTCACAAATGTATTTTAGTTAGTTAGTAGCAGTAGTATAGTGTCTCAAATCATTTTAAATATATAAGCACTTTAATTGTAAATATCATTGAAATTTGCATTATTTTGCATGCCGTCATGTTTGGTGGGGCAGTCAGGGCATTTAAGGGGGCATCGTCCGGCATGGTTGTGTGTACAGTAAGCAGGCGACAGGCAACAGGAGTTTAAGTCTGTTGTTTATACACCTACAGGTATAGTGTCCCAGTGGATGTATTGTATCTGTCTCTGAGTCTGCTTGTTCTGGCCTCCAGGCTGCAAACCTGCCAGCCAGATCGCAACAGCTCAAACAGTCCATAGCTCTATAGCATATGGCTATCCTATGGGCTTTACCAGCACAGTGCAGCTGCGGTGTGGACTTATATAGCCTAGTTTGGGCAGGAACGCGTGTTGGTGTTCTAAGCATTATTAGCATTACTTAGCATTATTAGCATTTTCACATTACTTAGTATTAACATTGCTTAGCATTATTAGTGTTATTAACAATAATTAGCAATATTATCAATATTAGCATTGCTTAGCAATATCAGCATTTCCACAATACTTAGCATTAATATTACATTGGCATTAGATATTGAAAAATACCTACTTGACGTAGATATTTATACTTGACGTAGCTAATTAGCTCATAGCGCGGCACACAGTGGCGCGCTATGAGCTTGTAGGTCTGACAATTTTGAAAATGGTGAAAATGTGGCACAAAACTTTGGAATTTTTTTTGTTCAGAATGGGATATATATATATATATATATATATATATATATATATATATATATATATATATATATATATATATATATATATATATATATATATATATACACACACATATATATATATATATATATATATGTGTGTGTGTGTGTGTGTGTGTGTGTAAGCTCACATCCACTGATGCTGTGGGCTGCCTCTGTTCTGTGTACAGACCACTGCTGAGGGCAGTGTGGTTCCCACGCCAGGCGGAGAATCCATCTGGTCAGGAGTCTCCCGGCGGTGCTGGGCCTGTGCGCTGGGCCTTTTTCCATCACAATATGTTCCGGTGGCGGTGTGTGTGTGTGTATGGAACACTCATCCCAGTGACAGAGGTCCTCTGGATGTGAACTTGTGAAGCTGTTGACACTCAACCACAGCAGACCCCATTAGCTGTAAATAGGGTCCAACCAGGGCTAGATCTAGGCATGGGACCTAGGCAACCAATCTAGGCATGGGACCTAGGCAAGGGATCTAGGCATGGGCCAAACACGATGGCATGCAAAACAACGCACATTTCAAAGATATTTACAATTTAAAGTGCTTATATTTAACATGATTAGAAACCGTGCACTACTACTGCATAACTACAATTGTGGCATCACTAAACCAACAGCATTTCATCATTGAAAACAGAAAACTCAAACCTTTAGCTTTTTGCATGCTGCGTGTCTGTTGCTGTTATTGATGCTGACTTGTATAACACGGGTCCTGTATAATATATAAATCTTGTAGGACATGTGTGTGACATTTATTTTTTTAAAACAATGTTTTATCATAGAGGAAAGCTGTTGGTGGAGAGGTTTGTTTATCACATGTTATGCTTAGCTTTGATTGGATTATAGTAGTTTGGGGAAGGGGTTATCTAAAGGTCTTTGTTAAAGGTCCATTATTGTGTAGACTTCAGGGCCTCGGAAAGAGGTACTACTATAGGTCAGTGGTTTTCAACCTTTTTGAAAACGGATCAAAAATGACCCTTAATCTTCTACATTCTCTAGTTGTGTAGACCTCGGCTAATTCAGATGATGAATATTTTAACTCTCGAGAGCGTTCACATAGTGCACTCGAGAATGAAAACGATGGACAACAAGGACACCAAAGTCTCCAAAAGAAACATCTTGAGGTTATTTTTCCCTGTGATACACATATACAGTAAAAGCAGCCAGGCATGTCGCTGACCAATGTGTTGCCCTACTACTCGTACGATGTATGTGTTGCCCCCTTCCTGACGAGAGTGCTGCGTATTTTCCCCGCTAGTGAGGAAGCTATAGCTCACTTATTTGCTTATTATTAACACAGCAGAGCCGCAGTGAAAGTTATTTCGAGGGTCGGGCTTGGCACTTCTTCCTGGCACATGTTGTTCCCCCCCGCTTGGCACGTTGCCCTCATCGCGGCGCGCGTATAAGCAACGACGGCGCTGTGTGTACATGAAACGATGCGCGGCAGCTTGCAAACTAGTTCAGGCGCACATAGACCCCGAGAGGTTACACACACATGCACACAAACACACGTGGGTGTATATACAGCGTTACGCAAAACAACTATGTTGACATGCCAATCACAGAGAAAATCAGAGGAGGTTTGTAAAGGGACGCTCCACCCATTATCGTCATGTCATGAATAAACCTCAGAGTTCCTGAGTTGCCATTCTGTTTCCTAGAAATGTAGAAGTGGATTTTTTGCAGGAACACCGCTTGGCGTTCTAAGCTTTATTAGCATAATTAACATTACTTAGCATTATTAGCAATAGTAACAATACTTAGCATTAGCATTATTAACAGTTAGCATTGTCAGCATTATTAATAGCAGTGTTAGCAATACTTAGCATTGTTAGCATTACTTCATTAGCATTAGTATCATTAATTATTAGCTTTAGGATACCTAACATAATTAGCATTACTTAATTGGCATTATTAGCATATTTAGCATTACTTAGCATTGTTTGCAATACTTAGCATTATTAGCATTGATAACGATATTTAGTATTAGCATCACTTTCTTGGCATTATTAATATCACTTAGCCTTAGTTAGCATTGCCAACAATAGCATTAGTTAGCATTACTTAGCATTGCTTAAAGAAAAATATCATACCTACAAGTTCATAGCGTATGATATTTTTTGAGAAATGGTGAAAATCTGGCACAGATCTTTGAATCGTTTTTTCAGTTCAGATTTGTTTAAGTGCACCTACATGTGTGCGCCTGTGTTCTGTGTACTGTATGTGTCCCTGGTTTGTTGTTACGCAACGTTTTTCTCCCACACCACCACCGCAGCCCCACCAGTACAGGCTCTGCGATGGGTTCTGTAACCCTTGGGGGGTCGTTAATGTACATCTATCTCGCTGCGCTTAATGGTTAATAATGGTTGTATAATTGTGCTGAGCAGTGAAAGAAAATGGTGCATAGCCACACATATCCTCATTCTGTATATATACTGTAGTGCAGGGGCGGATCTAGGCATGGGCATGGGGGGCAATGGGGAGCAATGCCCCCCTAAATGCTCAGCTGCCCCACCAAACACGATGGCATACATGCAAAACAACCCAAGATATTTCAAATTAAAGTGCTTATAAATGAAATGATTTGAAACACTACTACTGCTACTAACTAACTACAGCTGTGGCACCACTAAACCAACAGCATTTCATCATTGAAAACAGAAAACTCTCTGAGTCAGACCTTTAGCTTTATGCATGCTGCGTGTCTGTTGCAACTTCAACAACAATTGATGTTATTATTGATGCTTAATTGCCTATAAGTCCTGTAACCAAAAATGGCATGGGAGCGGCTTCATCACCCATGGCGCAAAGCGTCACAGGCGATGAAGCCGCTCCCATGCCATTTTCTCCTGCCCACCCCAATTGGGGAAATGTTACATCCGCCCCCTATATAGTGTATGTGTATGTATAATAAGCAGCCATCCTCAATGAGCATTTAGTATAGGCAGCTAAAACCATCACCTACCTTCATTAATGCTTTCAGACTGGAAATAGGAGCCGCAATGATTCCAGCGCAGGGAATAAACGCTCAATGGCAGCCAGGGAGCCTTTAAAAAGATATGAGGCTTTGATATGATTGCGTAGGGATCGATCACTCGCTCTGTTCGAGCTTGTCACGATAGAAAAGTGATATGGCCCTGCCTGCCTGCCGCGGCAAGCAGTGCTCCAGCTGATGTGCGATGTCGATGGCAGGCATGATGGATTCACTGTGGCATTCTGTATAATGGGCCTGCCGCCACGTATCTGCGCGGTTTCAAAACAAAGAGCCACCATTTTGTTAGAGTTCTTGTTCCGTGGACGGCCGCCATAGATAGAAAAGAATAGAAAGGTTGTAAGGGCCCAGTTCCATTCATGTTCTCAGCCATTTGCCATCATATATGGAACAAATGATTGGCAGGTAAGCAGCTCGCATGGATTTTTCTCCCACACGTAGGAAGGCAGCATTGATGTGAATGTTTTACACCATGGGTGTCAAACTCTGGCCCGCGGGCCATATTTGGCCCGCCATGTAATTGCTTTTGGCCCTTGAGACATTATCAAATTAAAGGGGAAGACCACCCATTTTCAACATTTCAATATGTCCTTAGTATACCTTAACCTACGTTTTAACGGCAGGTTATGGATAAAAAAACGTCGCCCGATATGAGCGACGAAAAGCTCACCAATTTTTATCTTTCCGGGCGACGTCGCCCACCCGTTCTACTGCTGTCGACCCATAGAGAAATAATGGATGTCGGGCGATGTCGCCCCCCCCCCCCCCCCCCCCCCCCCCGTTAAAACATGGGGTTAGAGATATTGTGTGGACACATGATAAAAACGTTCCCCCAATTCTGTATTTCCTAAAAATGGAGGTCTAAAAAACCATTAACATGGTGAAATACATCTGATTTATTTCACCATGTTAATGTTTTTTCTTTCAGACCCATTTTTCCTGAGAGGGTACAAATGGAAATAAATGGACCTGCTAGGGTCCATTTGGTTCCTTCTCAGGAAAATTTTGAAAATGGGTGGAATTCCTCTTTAAAAGGTTAGTTTGTTCAAACCTGGCCCGCGGCTTTGTTCAGTTTTAAATTTTGGCTCTGTATCTGAGTTTGACACCCCTGTTCTACACGTAGGGTGAGTGGTGGTGTTGTCGCCTCACAGCTAGAAGGTCCTGGGTTCGATTCCTGCTAGGGGCGTTGCTGTGAGTGCTGGCGGCTTGTCCTCCTCCTGTGTGGAGTTATCATTTTCTCCCCGTGTCTCCTAAGATACCCTCACAAAAACATGCGTTAATCCTGGGCTCTATACTGCCTCCCCCTGGCCAGCCGGGGTGCCTGATGGAGGGGACAGGAACTGGTAGGAATAACGTGTTCCTTCCACGCGCTATGTCCAATCAGGGAAACTCCCCCCTGTCAGGTGAAAAGAAGGTAGCTTGGACTCCTCATGCATTGAAGGAAGCATGAGGCCAGTCTGCTGCCTCCCCAGGTTGGCAGAGGGTGTGTAAGAGCCCAGGATCACATTAGGTAATTGAAACTGGGTGAAAAATGGATTACAAAAATCGTGGGGGAAAAAAAGGATTTTCTATACATGTGGTGCACCAGAGTTTGAAGTCACAATTATGCACACGGTTTCACTTAATTCACTTCCTGCACCAACATACCGTACATCCCGTATTGAGTTAATTAGAAGTACAGAAAAGGATGATATAACAAAGTAAACAAAGTATCAGTAACACAAAACCTGGAGTTCCATTAATGTACTTTACGTGTTTTTGTAATTATGGTTTAGGATTAACTTTTAAATATTCCACAACAAAGCAAAACGGCTCGTTATCGTAATTTCCTTGTGTTGGCAGTATAGGGTATACATGACAGAGCAGCCGCTTTGCCATTCTCGTGCCTCCATGCAGAACCAATTAGCGACACAAAATGTAATCAGAAAGACACAGGGATGTGTCTTTTTTTTATTCTGTAGCGTGCTACTCTGAACCGGTCCCTTTTGCATGACCCTGGTCTTATTGGAGCAGGAAAAGCAGGAAAAGCGAGATCAGTCCAGGTCACAACCTTTTTTTAATTAATAATTTTATCCCCCCGATTTTGCAACACGTTTTTATCACCCTGTGCCAATCAGGGTTTTTATAGTTAACTAAAACTAACGAAAAAACAATAACTTTTTTTCTCCATTAACTGTAACTAAATAAAAACTACAAATAAATACACTAACTAAACTATAACTGCATTGTGGGTTCACAAAACTAACTAAAGCTAACTGAAATCATACTCAAAATACCTTTGTTTTGTTTTGTTTTTTAGACATTTTTTCAGACATTTTTTTCAGACATTTATAATATAAACCTTTTATAAACGGTACCACACGATGCCAAACACAGTACAAAAAAAGTATGGTATGAAAAAAACTGAAACTAAACTAAAACTTATTACAAAAATAAAAACTAGCAAATGCACCCCGGAAACTAATTAAAACTAGCTAAATAAAAAACAACTAAAATGAAAAATCCATAACTATAATAACCCTGGTGCCAATTCCTAATGTGATCCTGGGCTCTCCTCCAACCTGGGGAGGCAGCGGACTGGCCTCATGCTTCCTTCAGTGCATAAGGAATCGTGCCACCTTTCTTTTCACCTGACAGGGGGGAGTTTCCCTGGTTGGACGTAGCGCGTGGAAGGAACATGTTATTCCAACCAGTTCCTGTCCCCTCCATCAGGCGCCCCGGCTGGCCAGGGGGAGGCAGTCTAAACCCCAGGATTACTGCATGTTTTTGTGAGGGTATCTACCCTAGGGGACACGGGGAGAACATGCAAACTCCACACAGAAAGGCCCTTTCGCCAACCCCGCCTCGGGTATATATGGGCACTGATGACATGGAGGAGCAGACACGCCGCCAGCACCCACAGTGTCCCTAGCGGGAATCGAACCCAGGACCTTCTAGCTGTGAGGCGACAGCACTAAACCACTGTGCCACCGCACTGTTACTTATCTTACTCATTCACACTATTTTTAAAGATCATGACACATAACACAGCAAAGTACAGCATGATTTGAAAAAAAAAATCAAAAAACAAAAAAAACATACCTGTTATTTTTCAGCACCATAGCAACGTGACTATGTTTTCCAGCTCAAGTGGCTGCTGCTTTCAAGCAGGGGTGGATGTAACATTTCCTAATTGGGGGGGTGGGAGAAAATGGTATGGGTGCGGCTTCATCGCCCGTGTTGCTTCGCGCCACGGGCGATGAAGCCGCGCCCATACCATTTTCGGTCATGCATGCATAAAGCTAAAGGTCTGACTCAGAGAGTTTTCTGTTTTCAATGATGAAATGCTGTTGCTTTAGTGGAGACACAGCTGTCGTTAGTTTAGCACTTTACTTTGAAATATCTCTGAATTTTGGATTGTTTGCAAGCCATCATGTTTGGCGGGGCAGTCAGGGCATTTAGGGGGGCACTACCCCCCCATGCCCATGCCTAGATCCGCCCCCTCCTCTGCTTGTTAAGCTTAGAGTAATTAAATATAGAGAGAACACCCTGAGGAAATCTTGAGGCGAAATGGACATAGTGGCCAAAGTTGAGAATGCAGTTTGAGAGCATGGGGCCAGTAACATGAACACGGAATAGGCTCCGCCCCCTCCATAGCTCTCCGCTCTGACGCACACACACGCACGCGCGCCGATCGTGCATGAGGTCGCCCGCGTTCATGTTCTCGGCCCCATTTTCCCAGAATGCACTCTGTTTTTTCCCCGGAAATAGGGGAAAAATAGGAGTGAAATCGCCTCATGCGCTGAGTGAGCAACTCAATGCAAGTGGATGAGAGGGGAGTTCGGGTGTTCTCTCTATATTTAATTACTCTAAGGTGTTAAGCCAGTATACCTCACACAGAATGAAAATGGAGCCGTCGCAGGCGATGCTCCGCGGATGATGTCAAATTACTGTAAGTCATCTTAGAGGAAAAATGCTAAACTGATTATTAGGCTACAATGTTTAGTTCCAGTAGTACTCGTGTCGACAATGCTGTTTCTGACTGTGTCATCGAATCACAGCCGTCTATCAGTTGGCTCTTCACTACGAAATCCAGAGTGTCAATTTAACTTTGAGAGTTTTTAAAATGCACCCCTACTGGCATGGAAGCTATTCCTCCGTAGAGGATAGTCTCTTTCTCTTCTTTACGATGCTCAGTCATCTCTTCTAGTCCAGGAAAGCCATAATAACACAATTAGTTCGGAGGCTGTTATGCAAGTGAGAATGGCCTAAAGGTTGTCATGAACCTGCGAATGGATTGCCATAAACGCCATGTTAACTTCATTTTGGCGGGAATACCCTTCGGTGTTCTTAGCTTTATTGGCATAATTAGCATTGCTTAGCATTATTAGCATTATTGTCAATACTTAGCATTAGCAATACTTACATTATTAACGTTACTTACTTAGCATTAGTAAACCTGATTAGCATTATTAGCATCAATTTGCATTATTAGCATTATTACCAATACTAGTATATACATTAGGCCTACTTAGCACTGTTAGCATCATTAACAGTACTTAACATTTGCATCACTTAGCATTATTAGCATTAGTTAGCATTACTTAGCATCATTGGCATTACTTTATTTATTGAAAAAATATATTTTTGAAAAAGGTGAAAATGTGGTGCAAATCTTTGAATTATTTCTCAATTCAGAATGGATTAATGCTACAAGACTATTAACGGCCCCCAATAAAACCTCCAGAATGACTCGGCGGTGTCGAAATGAAATCGCATCTCTGCGGTGATAATTATTTCACGAAATGGTGGCACATTACAGACAAATTGTAAGCCATATTTTACATGGCGGCTGCCAGTATTTTTTTCTTTTATTTTTCGATTTTTTTTTTGCCGTTGAATGCTTTGCAATGAATAGAATCCCATGACGGATATACTGTAGCAATTAGAAGCTTAAAGACACTAGAGCAGCCCATGATGCATGTGCTAGTTATAGAACCATGTCTATTGATGAATGGAATGTAAATACTTATAGTCTAAATCTCCCCTGCTAAATGAGAATGACTCTCTGATTATAGCATGATGTAGCACAGTAAATGACAGGAAAACATGCTTAGCACCTTAATATCCACACAATCTGGTCGAGGGGAAAATTGTCGAGACAGGTGATGTCAGTGGAAGGCGCACGTGTGTCATCGGGTGGCTGACGGAGTGTGTGTGTGTGTGTGTGTGCGTGTGCGTGTGCGTGTGCGTGTGCGTGTGCGTGCGTGCGTGCGTGTGGTCTCACGCATGAGTCATACTCAGGAAAACAGACATATAAGGGAGAAGAATTGTAGTGATATATTTGGTGGTTCCAACTGAAGCCTGGTGCTTCCAACTGAAGCCTGGTGGTTCCAACTGAAGCCTGGTGCTTCCAACTGAAGCCTTGTATTACTAAACCTAACCCAACCCCTATAAATCTAAACATACTGTAACCTCAGTAAAACCTAGACCTTAACCCCTGACCTTAACCCGAGTCCGACCGTTGGAGCCGCCCGTCTCGACGTATGCCGTGGTCGCGGAATGATTTCGTAACATAAATTTCATAACATAAATCAGCCGTGACCGTTGGGCCCATCCGTATGCCGCGGTCACAGATTGATTTTGCCCCTCCTGACAATTACATTTAAAAAAGTAACGTAGCAGAGGTTATGATGACAGGAGTTGATGCCACAAACAAATTCATCATGGTCTCCATGCAGCACGGTGTGAGTGGAATCCATCAACATTATACGTAATCAAGATAAACATCGCTCTTGTTTATTCTATTATCTCATCTCCTCTCCTTGCTGAAAGTACCTTGCCCCAGAATATTATAATAAAAAAAAAACAAGAACGAAGAAAATGTTTATTTTTATGATACTTTTATCCACTCCGTTAAAAAAAATCACTTTCAGCTTTCAGTTTAAAAGTGTCTTCCTCTAGGATACGGTACTCTAGGGAATTGTGTTTCTAATTTAATTTTAGCCACAGAGGGCATTGCCTCTGTTAATCCCAGTATTCAGAAAGATCATTAGCGTTGGGAAGAGAAGCGGATGACGAAAAGCCACAGCAGGGGCGGATCTAGGCATGGGCTTGGGGGGAGAGGGGGGGGGGGGGGATGCCCCCCTAAATGCCCAGTCTGACCCATCAAACATGATGGCATGCAGAACAACCCGAGATATTTCAGTGCTTATATTTAAATAGTATTTGAAACACTACTGAAAATGGTATTAGGGCGGCTTCATCGCCCGCGAAGCGACACGGGCGATGAAGCTGCCCCCTTACCATTTTCTTCTGCCCCCCCAATTGGGAAATGTTACATCTGCCCCTGAGCCACGGCCTTAATTGTGAGGAGTACTATGGAATGTGTGTGTGTGTGTGTGGGGGGGGGGGGGGGGGGCTAGTGTTTACTAATGAGACACGCCCGAAATGTGTTCTGGGTTGCCATAACCTCTTATGAAAGCCACCCTTATTGGTTTTAGTGCTGGCGCTGCAATTGGCTGCAGTGGCGTTTCTAAGCAATTTGGAGCCCTAGGCAAGATTTTCCCTGGGGTCCCCCCTTACCAAATGGACCCATTTGGTAAAGGGGGGTCCATTTGGTAAGGGGGGGGGGGGGGGGGGGGGGGTGATAACAGCAGTTTTCTGTTTTCAATGATGAAATGCTGTTGGTGTGGTGACACAACTGTAGTTAGTTAGTAGCAGTAGTTAGTAGCATGCCCATGCCTAGATCCGGCCCTGCTTCTTTCCCTAATGTAGGTCACTCAGGATTAAAAGCGCCGGCTAAATGCCTAAATTGTAAACTGTGACAAGAGGGGACAATGTCATTATTTGTAAATTTTTTGTTAATTAAATTTCTTTGGGGGAAATAAATAAATAAATAAATAAAATAAGTGAGCTGTTTCGTTTCAGTTGCGCTAGTCGGTGCATGGGAAAAAAATTAAAATGCACAATGCCTCGGAACTTTCAGGTCAAGCAAGCCCTTGAATTTAATTTGAGTTTAAAGGGAACAATTAGTAATATTTCACCGGCTCGCCGCGCAAAAATTACCATAATATATCAGCCGGGGTACAAAAGAGTTGGTGATCAAAGCAATGCGTCTCCCACTTTTTACCTCAATACCTGCTGAGCTTTCAAAGCTTTCTGGAGTTCAACTACTCTGTCCTCTCTGTTCTGGTATGAATGTCCCATACCTCCAGGAATACAGAGAGCGCGCCAGGCCCGGATGTAACATTTCCCAATTGGGGGGAGCAGGCAAAAATGGTATAGGAGTGGCTTCATGGCAAGTAAAGCATCAATAATAACATCAGTTGTTGTTGAAGCAGCATGCATACAGCTAAAGGTCTGACTCTGAGAGTTTTCTGTTTTCAATGAGGAAATCGTGTTGGTTTAGTGGTGCGACTATAGTAGTTAGCAGTAATGTTTCAAATCATTTTAAATACAAGCACTTATTTTGGGAATACCTTTGAAATCTGGGTTGTTTTGCATGCCATTATGTTCAGTGGAGGGGCAGTCAGGGCATTTAGGGGGGCATCCGCCCCCCCCATGCCCATGCCTAGATAGAGAGTGCATGCAAAACATGGATGAGACACCCCATCTTGTTCATCGTGCAGGGTAGTTACTCTTCAAAAGTAATGTTACCATCCCACATCCCTGAATGAATGAATGAGTGAGTGGCTAAGTGAATTGTTTTATGATGCAGCTTAGGAGATTCACAGACAGTACAATTCAAGTACAACTACAGCAAAGCTGATATCGGTGCATGCCATGGACACACTAGATCTTGTACACGATAGAAATATTCACTTCTGCAAGGTCAGAAGCAGCAAATCACAGTGGAGTTAAAAGGGAACAGAAAAAATACACAAGGAGCGGAAAAAAGGGGGTGGGTGTGGGAAACAAATTTTATGGTGGCCGGTTAG
Source organism: Benthosema pterotum (assembly GCA_039105355.1). Classification (NCBI taxonomy): domain Eukaryota; kingdom Metazoa; phylum Chordata; class Actinopteri; order Myctophiformes; family Myctophidae; genus Benthosema; species Benthosema pterotum. Next base: position 40,904,265 of record CM076981.1, on the reverse strand, counting down.
AAATTTGCAGACGTCCGTATAGGTGCCCTTTGGGAGTGGTTTTGAAGGAGTCATGGGATGTCTTGTTGGAAGAGTTTGGTGGCATAGGACGGAAAAGTCCCTTATTTGTGCCGAATCTGGGTTGCACATGGTTTGCACACCTTTCAGCCAGTGTCACCAGTGGTGGTTTTAATGCTGGCCAATTGGGTTCCATGCTACAGAATTGTTTTGATACACCGGAAGCTGTTCTGGCTATTACACTCTTTCTATTTGCAGAAAGAGTGTATTTACACACAAGTGAGATGCATTGCTTGAAGTGAAGCAATACAAATTGTTCCATGTGGCCTTCCACACTAGACCATGTCAATTTGCGAGTGTCACAGTAGATCTGCCGATTGCGCCATTATTGATGCTCTTCTTCGCACCGTGAATGCTGCATATGGATGGACAAAATCTTGGCAGTCTTCAGTAGTTCCTTACAAGGTTGACACCAAGCTATCTATCTATCTATCTATCTATCTATCTATCTATCTGTCTGTCTGTCTGTCTGTCTGTCTGTCTGTCTGTCTGTCTGTCTGTCTGTCTGTCTGTCTGTCACCAAGCTATCTATCTATCTATCTATCTATCTATCTATCTATCTATCTATCTATCTATCTATCTATCTATCTATCTATCTATCTATCTATCTATCTATCTATCTATCTATCTATCTATCTATCTATATTGCCTCATGCTTCCTTCCATGCATGAGGAGTCCAAGATGTCTTCTTTTCAGCTGACAGGAGGGAGTTTCCCTGGTTGGACGTACAGTGTGTGGAAGGAACACGTTATTCCAACCAGTTCCTGTCCCCTCCATCAGGTGCCCCGGCTGGCCAGGGGGAGGCAGTTTAGAGGATTACTACATGTTTAGAAGGATTACTGCATGCTATTGTGAGGGTATCTCCCCTTGGGCGGCATGGGGAGAACATGCAAACTCCACACAGAAAGGCCTATTCGCCAACCCCACCTTGGGTATGAATGGGCACTGACGGGGCGAAAATGGTTGATGGCGCCAGAGATAAAACCCTTGTTTTTCACCATTTTTCATACTATGATAGTGTCCTCCTTCCTTCCTAGAAAGGACCATCGGTAACCTTACGGGTCCATTTGGTTTCATTCTACGCTCTCAAGAGTTAAATTATATTTAATTAATTCAGAATACCTCATTTTCAAGAATCTACACATTTACAAAATGTATTGCTATTGCTATATCTCCTAAATTAGTCTGAGAGACTAAACTCGACATCAAACGGTGGACCTCCGCGGCTAAAATGCAGTATAAATAAGTGGGCCCTGGCATGAAAATGATTGAAAACCACTGCTCTAGTGCATTTTGGAAGAGCCACTAGTGCATTTTGTATCTTCTAGCTGTGAGGCGACAGCACTAACCACTGTGCCACTATGTGCAGTGCTAAGGGATCTGACACCACCATGAGCTGATGATGAGAAAGGGCAGAATCATATCAGAACCATTGACCCTCAACATGGGATCTCCCCCCTCTGGGCTCATGTGTGTTGTACATACTGTATGTTTCGTCTCCATCTCTCCTCTGTACACGCCGTGCGCAGTGTTGCCAACTTGGCGCATTTGTCACTATATCTAGCTCTTTTTCAGTCCCCCCTGGCACCAAAATTAGTGAAAAACTCCTCCTATGATAGAGTCCTTCTTCCTTCCTAGAAAGGGCCGTTGAGTAACCAAATTAACCCTTTTAGATCTGTAACTCTTGCGATCGTAAAATGAAACCAAACGGACCCTTTCGTGCCCGTTTGGTTTCATTTTACGCTCTCAAGAGTTAAATCATATTTAACCATCTGAATTACCTAATTTTCAACAATCTACACATTTAGAAAATGTAGAAGAATTGGTATTTAGACAAACATTTTTGCCAGTTATTTCTCCTAAATTAGTCCGAGAGACTAAACTTAACATTCAAATGGTGCTCCTCCGTGGCTAAAAATGCAGAATACATAGTGGGCCCTGGTATGAAAATGGTTGAAAACCCACTGCTCGAGCGCATTCTAGTGCCACTAGTGCATTTTGGATTTTGGCCGTTGGCAACACTGGCCGTGTGGCCACACTTGCTGTAGCTCCACGTCTTCATCAAGCGCGTCGACACCACGACGACGGCGGGCCTGCCTGATCACGAGCGACAGCGAGATGGCCCACGGGGACGACGAGGTTAGATCGCTGACGCGGCGCGGTGCATCATAAGAACCGACCTCGCCCCTGCCCTCGCTCGACATCAAGAAAGGACCCCTCCGGAGGACCTCACCTCACGTGGGACGCGGGGCGAAGAACGTGCAACGGTGCAAAGAGCGCGGCAACGTATCCGTGGCCTCGGGCGAAGCCCACGACCCCTCCAACCCCCCCTCCAACCCTTCGACAGAGGCCTTGAGCATCGACAGCATCCTGATAGGGTTGCTTCACCTAATGGTACGGGAAGTGTATACAGCCCTCGATCGATGCACGCGGTCAGAGGTGAGCTTCCTTCCCCTCCAGGACATACTGGATATGGCAGGCAGTGTGGGGTCATCAAAGACAGTAACTATAACCACCACGGCTGCTGTTTCCTAGAAGGAATGTTGTATGTACCTTGTAGTATTAAACGTGAAATGAACAGACTAATGGTCTAGTGCAGTGGTTTTCGACCCGTTTCACAAGTATGTATTCAACATTTTAGCCACGGACCACCATTTGAGGACATTTTACCCCCTTACAGACCCCCAAAACTAGATTTCTCTTGCTTTTGTCCACAGTTCCAGGCTGGATTTGTGAAACAAAACATACGGTCAAACATACAGATCAAAAAGCCTCCTACAGTATTAGTTAGACCCAGCAATGTCAATAATTTTGATTCAAATGTCATCTATAGGGCTTAGCAGGGTGGGGGTGGGGGTGGGGGTATGGCCGTTTTTGAAATAATGTCTGCAATGAATTCATCATCATGAAACCCCCCCCTAGTTTTCATATGCCACTTGCTAGTGCCAAAACACGCTTTACTTCCAAGATACTATACAGATAGTAGTAGTAGTAGACCACCCCCCCCCCCCCCCCCAAACCCCTGATTTAGACTAATTTCTGAACATTTTGCACACTAAACAAGCAGCCAGACTAAAGACAGAGAGAAATGTTGTGTTACCACCGCCCGATAAAGAAGCTATTAATCTCATTGGTGATAAGGGTGTAACCAAATTGATTTTGAGCAGTCTGGAAGGCGACATCTCCTCCAATAACCTGAGAGTATATACCACTGCATGGTGGTGTTTATCTGTGCACCGGGTTACCTTGACCTCCCATACTTCCCCAGCAAACAGCAACAGTGTGTGCAGTTAATGTTATCCAGGGCAGGGCAGAGACAACAAGGAGAGAGAGGGTGCCACGCACGCACCGCTTCTTTGATCTGTTGATCTTTTGATCTTTTTCAAGGATGTGATCATTTTCTGCACCACTCCAATGTTTCCCATGATGCAAAGCCAAGATGAAAACGAAAAACATCTGAAAGAATCATGAAAGCACGGAGGGAAACAGTAGTGTATAAACACCTACACATGTTAAGTATGTTTAAGTCGATGTTCAAGCATTGTACTTTGTAATGATGATCGAGTTCCTGGCTAATGTAGCGTTTAATCCTCGTTGTTTTGTTCATTTCGCCATCTACTCTGGCTTTTGTGAGCACCACAGATATTGTAGTTTTTAAGTTTTAACTTAAATAGGTTATGCCATATCTACATAGTCTATGGACACGTTAAAAACATTTGCGGTGATTAGAAAAGGCAGAATAGGCAGCAAAATGACCCACAATGTTTGAAAGTGAAATGATCCCTTTATGTGGACCCTCCCGCGTCCATTTGGTTTAGTTTTATGCTCTCAGAAGTGTTAGGTCAAGAGTGACTTCATTCCCAAGAATCTACACGATTATAAAATGTAGACAAATTGTTATTTTGAACAACGTTTTGCCATATATGTTATCTCTCCTAAATTGTGGACACAAACTTGAAAATCCTTAGCTCTACCACTTTATAATATTAATATTGTATTGTGATTGGCTTAAAAGAGCGGTACAATGCTTAGTTTTGGGTCTGAGAGACTAAACTCACATCAAATTGTGGTCCGTGACTTGTATTCTGAATAAATGAGCCCTGGTATGAAAAAAGGTTGAAAACCAGTGGTCTATAGGGTGTTGTGCATGCATTAGCCTACATTCACACAAACACTGACTGACACAACCAAACGGAGCCAACCGTTAATCAGGTCTTCCTGGAAATGAACCTTTTGCAAAAAAAAAAAGACAAGAGTTGTATAATATGTTGGCTTTCTGTTGATCCTTTGCCTGCTGATGAATAATAATAATGATAACGATGAATTTAGGACAACTGCCTAGTCTGCCAAATGGCAAAAACGCCCCTGTACCAGGATGTACTGTACAGGAGATTTTTTTGTAAAAACAATGTCATTGTTATTATTCCCATACTGGTTTTATCCAAACGCAACACACATCAGCCCACAATGTCTCCATAGACATGTGATCAAGACAGATTGGTCAGATTTGTTCCAACCTGATTGGTTTGCAGTATCTATATGTAAATAAAATAGTTTTAGTCTTCTGACACCTTTTGCAGTTCTGGCTTCGCCGTGCAGTAGGTTTTTATTTTTACAAGTTGTTGACAATAAGACATTTAAGAAATCAACAATTGACTTTTGTGGTGTGCGACAAAGTTAGCACTTCTTCTTGGCCCTACTTACTTGGCAAGGATCGAGGCGACCGACGGGCCCAAAGTTGAATGGAGACTGAGATGGAGCAGCCTATAGCCCCATATATACTCTGTTCATGTATAATGTATTGCATAGCATGCATGCTATGAGCTAAGAGAGATTGAGTAATGACCTGTCTGAATGCAGTGGTGATCCAATTTCACTGCCATATATGGCCACGGCATTAAAGAAGAAAAATAAATGTGAAAAATGCAAGCCAGTCATTGGCACACGCGCACGTACACACACACACACACACACACACACACAACACACACACACACACACACACACACACAACACACACACACACACACACACACACACCAGGGGCGGATCTAACATGGCCCATTTGGGGGGGCAAGAGAACATGTTGGAGGGGCAAGAGAAAATGGTATGGGGGGCGGCTTCATGAAGCCGCACCCATACCATTTTCAGTTACAGGACTTTTATTAGTCAAGTAAAGCATCAATAATAACATCAGTTGTTGTTGAAGTTGCAACAGACACGCAGCATGCATAAAGCTAAAGGTCTGACTCAGAGAGTTTTCTGTTTTCAATGATGAAATGCTGTTGGTTTAGTGGTGCCACAGCTGTAGTTAGTTAGTAGCAGTAGTAGTGTTTCAAATCATTTTAAATATAAGCACTTTAATTTGAAATATCTTGGGTTGTTTTGCATGCCATCATGTTTGGGGGGTGGGGGCAGACTGGGTATTTAGGGGGGCATTGCCCCCCCCCCATGCCCATGCCTAGATCCGCCCCTGACACACACACACACACACACACACACACACACACACACACACACACACACACACACACACACACACACACACACGTATGTATGCATGCATGCATGCGTTCTGTTGTGAGCTCTTGTGGGAAGGGAGGCAGTTCCACCTCAGGGAGCTGTGAAGGCCAGTGTGCTGGGTGTAGTAGTGCAGATCCGGAAATGAAGTCACAGTGATTGGACGCATACAGATGAAAGAGTGGCTGCATGCTCTAAGGAAGGAAGTGGAACTTCCAGACGTAAAGGGCATTACGGTGCAGGCACTGCGGGGCCCTGCCAACAAATGCTATATGTGTTCAACTAGGAATCAATCCAGTGTTGAGCAGGAGAGACATGCAGGCAATGCCCCCCCCCCAAATGCCCAGACAACAAAAAACAACCCAAGATATTTCAGTGCTTATATTTAAAAGTATTTGAAACACTACTACTGCTATACCATCGTCTCTCTCACCACTAAACCAACAGCATTTCATCATTGAAAACAGAAAACTCTGAGTCAGACCTTTAGCTTTATGCATGCTGCGTGTCTGTTGCAACTTTAACAACAACTGATGTTGTTATTGATGCTTTACTTGCCTAATAAAAGTCCTGTAACCGAAAATGGTATGAGTGCAGCCGCCCCCATGCCATTTTCTCCTCCCCCCCAATTGGGAAATGTATACTTGTATACTCGATGTGCGAAGTATACTTGATGTGAAGTGGACTGGGAGAAGGAAGGGAGAGTGATATTGTTGTGCAAAGCAAATACATTGACACAGGGAAAGGCATGCCATCTGTTTTTGGGTATGCTTATGCTTCGTTGGTAGGCATCAGTCTGCATTCTGACAGGATACGGCTTAGCAAACATGATGTCACAAATTATTTCCCTTGCATACTTGTTTGTCAGTCATGCAGACAGCAATATTGTATAACGCCACAAGCTTGCATGCAAATTTTGCAGCTGCTTTGCTTCTATATGTACAGTATACTAGTGATGTCAGGCTTCATAATGAAGTGTGTGTGTGTGTGTGTGTGTGTGTGTGTGTGTGTGTGTGTGTGTGTGCGTGTGCGTGTGCGTGTGCGCGTGCGTGTGTGCGTGCGTGCATGTGTGCGCGCACAGTGGCATTTCTGAGCAATTTGGAGCCCCAGGCAAGATTTTCCCTGGAACCCCCCTATACCAAAATGGACCCTTATGGGTCCATTTTGTTAAGGGGAGCTCCAGGAAAAATCCCCTGAGACGTCATACCTATGACAGGCACAGTAAAATGGCGTCCCCAAAGGGATAAAAATATGAACTAATTTTAAACTAAATAACATATTCTACTGTATATGTTTTAAATGTTCACTTCTAGTTATAGGACAAGTATAATGTACAGTATTTATCGATGAGGCTTATTGGCCAGGCAACTGCCCCAGGCCTATAGTCTGCCTAATGGCAAAAACGCCTGTGTGTGTGTGTGTGTGTGTGTGGGGGGGGGGGGGGGGGGGGGTTCTGTCTTGTTTTCACTTTGACCAACAAGCAACGTCCCATTAAACTCTTCAATCATGTTGGAATCAATGTTTCCAATGTTTTTTGGAAGGAAGTATTCCATGTCTCGCTCCGGCGCTCCTCGTGAGCCTCGGGCCAGGTCTCACTGTCCCTTCCTGCTTTGCTTTCTAGTGATGTGAAAAGTCATGCGTAAAAAGAAACAACATTCTTCATTCCGTCGAGAGCGAAACAAAACAAAAGCTCCTCCTTCCCTCTGGCCCTCCAATAACAGCACTAACGCGGCCAGAGCATTCTGGGAGACTGTGCAGTCGCTATGTGCGTTGCTTTTTTATCCCAACATTTGTCTGTGGGGGGAAAATAATGTTAACATTTACCAATAAATGTTAATGTTTTCCCCCACCACACCACACCACTGGTGGAAATTGCCCTACTTATCAAATGTCCCATCTCATTTTCATCTCGCAGACAAATTGGGATTCCGGAGACACCCAATGCACACTCTCTGGTGATCCCTCAATCATCTCTGTCTTAACCTTATGCCCGGCACATTGATTTAACAAAGCAGTACATGCTGAGTCATCATAGAACCTTGCCCCGACAAGCAAAAGGCCGTTAGTCACATCACAGGCCCGATTTCCCCGCGGTGTTTTGCATGTAGTATTTAAAATGGACAAGATGCGATGTTTCTCCCTTTTCTCACTTAATTTACTGTGCCTCTCAAGGCTAAATACATTCTACAGCTGAGCTAGTTAGTCGTTCACGGACCGGCTAACACATTACCGACAACTCCTCAGTGGGTGTGTAGTGTTTAAAGCCCGGGATAATTTAATTGGTGTGATGCGTAAAGGGGCCATGAAAAGGCATGAGGTAAAACATTGAAAACATTTGGAAGATCTGCGCTCAGTCGAGTGCCGACTTGCACAGTGCGCGCAACTTAGGCCATGGCCTACTTGTGTGCGAGCAGAGCGAGCGACCAGAAATACGTATTGACGTCTCGTAAAGAGAGACTTCTCTTCAAGACTCTTCAAGAGACACAGAAATCTCTCAATTACCTCGTCATTATGTCTTCACCTAAACTAGCCAATTGGAGTAGGGACGGTTGACGACAATCACGAACCCATCTCTTTACTCGCACTCGCTCACTCTGCGTACACAAAGTATAAGCCCTTCACTAAGTCCCTCCTCATTTCGTCTTTGTCCAATCGGCATGTTAGTAGCGGAAAGCTTGACCAGGAAAGCTTGATCCGCATAGCAACAGTCGCTAAACTATTTGGATTGGCATTGGACAGGACAGTGACTATAAGCCCCGCCCCAAAGAGTGTGGTTTTGAGACGGGCTCACTGAGGCATACCCACCAATTCACTCAGGGCTTTTTTTCCCTATAGCCTACAGATATGACATGAGAGCAAAATGGCCACTGTGTGAAGGTAGTCAGTGCTGCAAAAAGCAGACTTGTTTTGTCCAGGGCTGAAAACAAAATCGGACGGTGAGCTATAGCGATATTTCTAACAGAGTAGCATTTCCTGTGTTCTGGTGAATGTTTTAGCCAGGTTTCTAACCTGATTCGCTTAGTTTCGTGCATCTGAAAATGTCACTTTGATTCGCAAAATCGACATTTTCAGATTGACTGCAGAACGTAGTGACTCAGGCAGTAATCGAGACTTATTAGGCTTGCTTTACTACCAATGGAAAGTGATCAGTCCATGTTCACAGCCCACAGAAATTGATTTGATAACTGAAGCAATGTAATGAGAGGTGGTGTGTGGGGGCAGTGTTGCCAACTTGGCGGATTTGTCGCTATATTTAGCTTTTTTCCAGACCCCCCTAGCACCAAAATTAGTGGAAAAAACCCTGGTGAAGTGTTGGCAGCAAGGGGGTTGGCAGCCCTGCTTGTGCTCTGGTATAGCACCCCAGAGTGAGGTGTTAGGAGTGAGTAGCCGAGCCGAAACCGTTTGAGTGGCATACTGATGAGGCATGGAATGGTAAATCATCATCAGGATGACCATCGCGTCGGCCTCCGATGCCGGAGGACTTCGCGTTGCATCATTGCCAGAGTTGCCTCCCGATACATCACCTGTTTGATGCAACAGCTGTGAGAATGTGATAAAACTACATTTGTTTTGAGGGGAGACAGGCAACCGCCGCGGGAGCTATACTGTACGTCATGAAAGCGCACACTTATGCATTCATATCAGTGGGAGTCATTCTTTGAGGAAAAAAACAAGTATTTGGGCATGGCAATTGCATCATCATTGCTTTGGCAATCAGCACCATGCTGAGTTCTTGGAAAATCAACTGCAGATTCTTTTTTTTCCACTTCTGGGCCAGGCATGCATCAGACATCAGTCACATTGCTGACAACCTTCTAGCCCTAAATTCGTTTTTAACTAGTGCAGTGCTATTCCGGGATAGTAACTAAGGGGATATAACCAGAAACTTGTGCCAAGAAGCATCAATAAGACGCCTATATAGCCCCATGGCGTCTCTTCTGAATATTTGATGGAAACGATGCTATAGTATCAGTGATGGGCAAGTTACTGGGAAAATGTAGTAAGCTACACTACTAGCTATCCCCAGAAAATTGTAGCAAGCTACACGACAAGCTACACGACAAAAGTAGCTTGCTACATCAACACTTCATATATATATAAATATATATATATATATATATATATATATATATATATATTTATATATATATATATATATATATATATATATATATATATATATATATATATATATATATATATATATAAATATAGGCTACATCTCAACTTAATGTACCAGTTTCTAAATAATAATAATAAAATAATGTGTGGGGATAATGTAGTAAGCTGCTTTCCTTTTTACTTGAAACAAGTAGTTTAGCTTCACTACAAGCTGCTCGAAACAAGTAGTGTAGCTTCACTACACGCTATTCCCGGAATAAATGTAGTTAAGATATGTAGCTTAGCTACTTGTAACAAGTTACTGCCCATCACTGTATAGTATAGTGGATAGAGCTTAAAACGGGAGTGGATGGGACTTGACGCTGCTTGATGCGATTGTCTGGTTATAGCCGTTGTGTTTGTGTCTGTCTCGTGTGTCACTCTCAATCAACTTTGCGGATTGGTTAAAAGCCTAAAAGAATCAGAATAAAGATTAAGTTAAAATCATGTTATAATGCGGTCTCTGAGATCCGCTCCTGTGTATGTGTTTGCGTTAGATGTGCAAACACACACGCACGCACATGGCCCCGTGTAACAAGTTACCCTTGCGGGTCCATTTGGTTTCATGTTTACACTCTCAAGAGTTAAAATATTCACTGTCTGGATTAGCCGTAGTCTACACAACTAGAGAATGTAGAAGGTTCATGGTCATTTTGATCTGTATGTTTGACTGTTTTGTTCCCCAAATCCAGCCTGGAATTGTGGACAAACGCAAAAGAAATCTTTAGTTTTGGGGTCTGTCGGGCTAAAATGTGGTCCGTGGCTCAAATGCTGAATAAAAAGTGGTCCCTGGTATCAAAAAGGTTGAAAACCACTGTTCTAAATGGAGGCTGATGTTGTGTGTGTGTGTGTGTGTGTGTGTGTGTGTGTGTGTGTGTGTGTGTGTGTGTGTGTGTGTGTGTGTGTGTGTGTGTGTGTGTGTGTGTGTGTGTGTGTGTGTGTGTGTGTGTGTGTGTGTGTGTGTGTGTGTGTGTGTGTGTGTGTGTGTGTGTGTGTGTGTGTGGCCTGGGTCAAATAAATTAGACTCAGAAGGTGTGTATTCTCTTGACCCAGGCAAGGTGTTCCTTCGTAAATCAGTCATCGCCCACCAAACATATGTTGTTTATTTCTTAATTAGTTTTGAAGATATTAACCTTCATAAAAACAAAACACAAGCACACGCGCACACACACACACACACACACACACGCACACACACACACACACACACACACACAGCAAAGTCAACAACATATGGGCTCATCACAAAACGTACAACGTAAGCCTAAGTAACATCCCCTTAGGGAGATGTTTATCGAATGATGACAGAAATTTGGGATGTATTTGTCTGCTGGGATTATGTGCGTGAAATGACTTTGAAGATTCAACTCAATTTCTGGTTTGTGTCGGCAGGTCGGACAGCCTTCGTCCAATCAGAATGGAAGATAGGGCCCCTCCTCCAATCGTGATCGAGTGGGGGTGGGCCTTGGTGCATGTGATGTTGGTCTTTTACCGTGGGATTTTTTTAAATCACTCAAATCACTGTATGCTGTTTTAATCATACACACGCACATGCACACGCGCACGCACACGCACACGCACACACACACACACACACACACACACACAGACATAATCCCAGACTATGGCCACCGTGTACAGAGGTTATAAACTGATAATCTGCTTGCACTCTTTAATCAGACAGAATGTTGGGTATTAGGGGCAGGTGAGCCTACTTAGCATAGCATTGTACTGTGCTGTCCCATGATGGAAATAGGTCAATGTCACCTTACCGTTTGATGTAAAAGCTCTTTATCTCACATTTAGCGGAGCCAAAACAGATGAAAACGATTGCCTGATGATGTGTCGTAGCAGGGGCGGATGTATCATTTCTCGTTCAGGGGGGGCAGGAGAAAATGGTATGGGTGCGGCTTCATCGCCCGTCGCGCGAAGCGTCACGGGCGATGAAGCTGCACCGATACCATTTTCAGTTACAGGACTTATATTAGGCAAGTAAAGCATCAATAATAACATCAGTTGTTGTTGAAGTTGCAACAGGCACGCAGCATGCATGAAGCTAAAGGTCTGACTCAGAGAGTTTTCTGTTTTCAATGATGAAATAGTGTTGGTTTAGTGGTGACACAGCAGTAGTAGTGTTTCAATTCATTTTAAATATAAGCATTTCAATTTGAAATATCTTGGGTTGTTCCGTATACCATCATGTTTGGTGGGGCAGCCTAGACATTTAGGGGGGCATTGCCCCCCCTCCCCAAGCCCATGCCTATTAGATCCGCCCCTGTGTTGTAGGTTAACCTTATTCTCTAACATAGAGCTCCTCATCCGTGTTTCCATGTGAGTATACAAGTACATGTTCTGTTCTGTGGGTGTTACTATGTGTAAATCTCCCATCGTGCCACCATCATTCTACCGCAAACACCTTTGTCAACACCTTTCAACAGAGAGTGATCATCTGTAATCATGTCCAGAACGACCAAATGTTGAGTGGGTGTGAACACTGAAGATTGGATGTATGTAGGAGTGTGCTCAGAAAAAGTGCCTTCCTCCTGCACACAGTTGAGAACGGTGTGTAGTCTAATGTCTGAACTCCGTGGTGCAGCACACAAACCTGCATATGTTCACCGTTCTTTGGTGCTATTCAAATTCAAATAGGCAAAATGATACTTTCCATGTTATAAAGCAGTGGTTTTCAACCTTTTTGATACCAGGGCCCACTATTTATTCAGAATTTGAGTCCATGAACCACCATTTCATGACATTTTAGCCCCACACAGAATGTGTTGACTAATGTGTCGACTAATGTGTCGGATAATTTCCCCCCCCCCCATTCAACACTACTTCCCAACTCTGGTAAAACATTGAAAAATACATTAAAACGTATAGTGGCATGATAGTATAGTGAACGGGAATAGGGGTGAGTTGCAACATGCTTCCAGATGAAACACTATATGGTGTGCACGACCAAGCATATAATAACTTATGTTACCTGAGCTCCGGGCAATTCATCGGAAAATCAACAGACTGAAAAAATGCACATGCTGGTGGCTGTTTATCTGGAATCCACCATAAGGGAATCCTCATTGACAGGGGCGTGTTTGCCCTTAGGCAGACTAGGAAGTTGCCAGGGGCGCCATGAGGGGAGGGGGGCACTGGGGCGAATAAGCTTGATATGGATAAATACATTATACTTTATACATTATACTATACGCATATAATATGTTCTTTACTTTAAAAATAGTTCATGATTTTATCCCTTGGGGGCGCCATTTTATTGTGCCTGCCATGAGTATGACGTTACAGGAGACAGGAGATTTTGGACCCATAAGGGGGCATTTGGTAAGGGGGGCTCCAGGGAAAATCTTGCCTGGGGCCCCAGATTGCGTAGAAACGCCACTGTGCACATCAAACAGTGGAGCTGTTTGAGTGGAGATGGAACAATTGTCATTAGTGACACAAGCTGATAAGCATCATTGAAAGTGGATATTTTTATCCTGTGTTGTTTTTTTATTAATAGCAGAGGCACTGTGCTTATTGGTTATTCTAGCTTGGTTGGCTTGGTCTGATGGTGAGAGTGGGGGTTGAGGGTGTAATTATAATTGTACTTTATTAAAGGCATTTAACTAATTGTAATGTCTGTTATTGGGATGTAATGGCAGTCTGCAGTCCTGAACAGAACCCATGTTGAGACATTTAATTTAAAGGGATTGTGACAAAACAAATATTTTCTTCTCTCTTTTTTTTAGGTTTTCTGAGCTCAATTGCACCAAAAATGAACTTTTAACATTCAATATTTTTTCCTTGGGGTTTTATGGCTCAAACAAGTGCTCTGATTTTCCATGGTGAATGCGATACATATACACTGTGTCAATGGGGTATGCCAAAGACTTGTTTGTTTTCAGGGCCTGATCTAGGCGTGGGTATGGTGGGGGGGCAATGCCCCCATGACTTCCCCCCCATCCAAACATGATGGCATTCAAAACAACCCAAATTTCAAAGGTATTTCAAATTAAAGTGCTTACAGTATATACAAAAGGATTTTAAACACTACTACTTCTACTAACTACAGTTGTGTCACCACTATACCAACAGCATTTCATCATTGAAAACAGAAAACTCTCTGAGTCAGACCTTTAGCTTTATGCATGCTGCGTGGCTGTTGCAACTTCAACAACAACTGATGTTATTATTCATGCGTTACTTGCATAATATAAGACCTGTATAAGATCTAAATCTTGTGGGCCACAGAACTAAAGAATTGTAGTGAAAACGGGCAGGCGGATATAACATTCCCCTAATTGGGAGATGTTACATCCGGCCCTGCCTGTTTTTCATCACAGCTCAAAAGCCTTCCAAACCCCACAGAAAACACATCTGAATTACAATAATAGAAGTGATAGATAGAAGCGTACAGTAAACGAAACACATACTGATGCATAAAGTCTTCGAGTCAGCCTGACCAAGGTAGACCAGAGTCAGACTCCCATGGTATTGGGACACCACGCATCTTGCAGCCTCGTCAATAGTAAATCATAACGATGCCAAGTGTTGTATTATTGTTACAGATATGGGGGGGGCTCCTCTTGCAGACAGTCAAATAACAACCAGTTCCTGAGAAAGGACCTGGTTGGAATAATGTGTTCTTTCACCAAGCGGGGGAAACTCAGCCCTGTCAGGTTAAAACAAGTGTCTTTTGGGGTCCTAGTGCATAGAACGAGGCACGAGGTCAGTGCATTGTTGCTCTCTCCAGGTCGGTAGAGCAGAGGTTTTCAACAGGTGGTCCAGCCAGTGTTGGGAAAGTTCTCTTTTTTTCTGAAATAGTTCAGTTTATAGTTCCTACCTTTCAAAACGAACTAGTTCCGTTCATAGTTCATTGTTGAATTTTTAGAACTAAAGTTCATGGTTCCAAAAAAAGAACTATTATAGTTATTTTTCGTTCTTTTTTTTCCCTCCCTCTTTTTTTTGTTCAAAATGATTGCAGCCCATAGCCATATACAACTGAAGATGTCCTTAGTTGATTTGTGAAGATTTTTATTATGAAGGCGCTCAGTTCTGTCCAGCCCTGTGCATCTCTGTGTGCTGAAAATTGAGCAGAAAATATCAGCAGAAATAGAGATCAACAAGCTCAAAGTGCGTCACTGAGTTTGTAGATCTGCTCTATTTTCAGCTCATTGTAGTTTAACTCTTGAACAGGGCTCAATGCTTAGCATTTTTACTACTATTTTACAATATCAATTTATTAACATAGCCAGGTCGACTGAAAGACAGACCACCAATTAAGCAAATGAGCACGGGCTGTCGCGGGTAGGCTATTGTTTCAGTCGGGTATCCCAACTCTATACAATAGCGCATATTGTTATATTAATCACAATGTGAAAGGGTCCCTCCAACCTTAAGGCCGCTGTAGTAGGCTAATTGCAGCCTACCGGTAAATTAAAATGAAAACGATCCGACGGCAAATCAGTCAATGATGGTAAGAATATAAAAGTGTTGTGCGTCCGAGCGCGCACGTGCATGGTGCGTTATTTATGATTAATCTCGGGATAGCGCCGGCACACGTGCGTGAGGCAAAAGGTCGCTGCGCAGACAGTATATGATTTTTTAAATACACGCATAGCGCAGGGAGATTATACATTTTACCAACATGAACAGCTTTAGTAGCTCATTCAACGTGTTGGAGAGAAGCGTCCTTCCTTGATGCTGTGTTAAGCTGTCTGATGCTGTGCGCTGCTGACAGAGCAGAGGGAGGGGCGGGGCGGTGGGCAGGGAGAACAGATCTTCAAGCTAAGGATGCCTCGAGCCTCAACATGTTGATAGGTTGTATATCTGCTCTATTTTAGCGAACAGCACCGCCGTACTACAGTAATATAAATTTAGGTATAACTCATAGAATGTGTACTTGTCATGTCTCTATCACAGCTGAATGGCCAAATGCTCTACTCGCACCGGTGCTATGAACTCTTTACTCACAAATGCGAGCCTGTCGAGCCCTGCTCTTGAGCGAAATCGAACGCAAGAAAAGTGACGTTCACTCACGCCAGAAATGAACGCGTTCACATCGCCGTTCTTCAAGCAGATATAGGGTCCGTTCGGTTCAAGTTCCTTAAAAATATGAACGGTTCAAAGAACTTTCGTTCTTTGAACGCGTTCTGGTACAACTCTGGGTCCAGGGACCACCAGCTGTTCCCGCTGGTCCCCCCAGCTAAAAGGAAAGTTGGTTTGCCAAATGTAATTCTAAAACATGAAATGTTTTTGTGCCCTTGGGCAGTGGCGTTGCAGTGCGGTGAAAATGGATGGAATTCCCCATTAAGGTTCGGTTTAGGCATAGGTATTACTGTGGTTATGTTTAGGGTTAACGGTTAGGTTTAGTCGCGAATCGCGATTGATGAAGAACAGTCGCAACCGCCGGGCCAGCAGTCGCGACCGATATAGCAACGCGGTTGTAGCCTGGCTCAACCCTGAATCAGGACCTTAAATACTAGCTTATTTTTTTCCTGTGAATAATGAACTGAAACGAAATGACAAGTCAGACTGAGGTCAGGCTAACTTGGTTGTGCATGGTAGTAAAACGTTTGTGACCGTTTTAAACCGGTCGCAACTAATTTATAACGGTCGCAACTCATTTATAACAGCATTTATAACGGCAGCGGTCGCAACCATTGGCCCACCAGGTCGAGGCCAACGATCTCTGGGCTGAACAGTACACACATCTGAACACCGACCAGAGACTACATCATGCAATACAATATAACGTGCATTGATTTCAGAGATAGCAATAGGAGAGTACATAATTAATATTATATTCTAGCATTAATATTATAATAGTCTAGGTGGTGTGCCGTTAAGCATCTTATAACACAAAGGTCAATACGGTGTTGTCCTCTCCGATACTATCAATTAAAATAATGGAGGAGGTAGAAGTGGACATGAATTAATGATTGGTCCTTTGGCTGAATATTCACGCAGCTCCTCTCCAACACGTACAGTTACTGCTGCACCCTCCAGGATAAATCCATATATGAAGGGAAGAACCTGTGCTTATATCTCAATAATAATGATATCTCAATATAGCTTGTGTTTTAAACCAGTTCTGAACCGGGAAATATTTCAAAGATTTGCGCCACATTTTCACCATTTTCAAAAATATCAGATCTACAAGCTCATAGCTTGTAGGTCTGATATTTTTCAAGAAATAAAGTAATGCCAATGATGCTAAGTAATGCTAAACAATGCTAATAATTATAAGTATTGGTAATAATGCTAAGAATGCTAAACAATGCCAATAATGGTAATTGCTGCTAATGACACTAAGTAAGTAATGCTGGTAAGTAGTGCCATGCTATGTAAGTAAGGCTAATAATGCTAAGTAATGCTAATGCTAAGTATTATTAATAATACTACTAACAATGCTAAGTAATGTTAACAATGCTAATTGAAGCTAATAATGCGAATTAAGTAATGCTAGTAATGCTAAGTACTACTAATGCTAAGTAAGACTAATAATGCTAAGCAATGCTAATGCTAAGTATTGTTGATTATGCAAAATAATGCTAAGTAATGCTAATTATGCTCCTGCACAAAAAATAAGTTAAAAACACAATTTAATTGGTTTTCTATTTGTGCAATCGATCACTTCATTCATGAAAGTACGGCTGCCAGCTTAAATGTGTGAGACCAGGATGCCTCAATTCTAATTTGAATATTGACTAGGCCTAGAAGGCTAAAAAAGATAACAAGCTAGCGCTAGGATAAAGTAGTATTAATAAAACAAGCGTGGGATATGCTTTGCATTGGTGTCTGCAGACAACAAATTTGCAATGTCAAATACACAAAGTGTTGATTATTTATGAATGTTAGCGGAGGTATCTTTCTAAAACAGACCTAGGTGTGTATTATTTTTGGGGGGGAAGGTTTTATAGAGGTATCTACAAACAGAACAGACACACGCTATCGTTTAAACTCTACTCGGTGGCCGTGGTTCAGGTCTGCCCAGAATAATGAAGTGCCGTCCGTGTTGTTCGGAGGCAACATGTCTGTCAAAGCATGAGGAATAACAAAACCCCGGCAGAATAATAATGAGACCTGACTAGAGCTAAGCAGATTTATTCAGCATTAATCATAATTAGACCAAATGAAATCTTTCAACATGTTGCATTTTCCCCCTCTCTTCCTGTGTACAGCGTCTCTCTCTCTCTCTCTCTCTCTCTCTCTCTCTCTCTCTCTCTCTCTCCACCTCTCTGCCTTCTATCTTCCATCTGTTTCGGGAGAGAAGGCAAAGTCATTGAAGAAAAATCAAATCATTTGGCCGTCCTTAATGCGTTTTGATTTTCCCATTAGCACGCCAGTCATTCTTCTCACACGGGCATGAGCTTAATTAGTGGCTTTTCGACTGCATAAATTCAGCCCCGGCACAGACGCGTCACACAAGTTACACAACATGTGTGGATGGATGCAGCCAAACACGACCTGTGCCATCCTGGGAGATTGTGGAGTTGAATCGGCTTGTTTAGATGGCATGAAATTAGGGCGGTTTGTTTCTTTGTTTGTCAGAATCCCGTTGGTCAATGCACGTCTGTGGTACTGTAGCTGCTAACCTTGAAATCCATCCACGTCAAGGTAATTTTGCTTCCCATAGTTGCAAACCACATGGTGCATACTGTAGCTAGTCAACACTATGTAGCTGTTGAACATCTCACGCATAATAAATCACGACACATGATCTCTGGAGTCATTTGATGAATATCAACCACTAATTTCAATCACATATTTGGAATCACAGGCCTCTAAATAAACAAGGCAGATACTAAAGTGATTTAATTGAACAACAATCAGGGTGCCACAAGGCAACAAATATCACAAACACAGCCTTTTTTCATTCGACATATTAGGTAAATGATTTCAGGAGTCATTTGAGAATGAAAAGCAACAATCTTTTTAAGATCCCATATATTTTACCATTAGTCCTGCGTAGACGGGCGATCATAGATTCTGAGTGTTTCTATTGTTTGATTGTTTTTGAATTGACAAAATTCAATTGAAAAGCCCCGTTCACTGAATTTAGATCAGTAGGCAGACTGAGACTCTGATCATCTTATTGCTTCACAACACCCTGTAATTGCTTTCCAAAATTCGTGTGAGGTTCTACCGGTATTTCTTATCAAAAAAACACCATATCATTTGCCTGACGCTCGGTCTGAATGATCATTTCGTTTCACTTCATTATTCAGTCTGAAAGCCCTCGCCACAAACAGCCGTTTATGGGATTGGCGTTGTCAAAGCGGCAGTCTTCAGTAACTGGTTCGTACAGTGGCGTAATTTGAATAGGGTTCATGGGTTCAGTGAACCCACGGCAGTGTTGCCAACTTGGCACATTTGTCACTTTATTTAGCTTTTTTCCAGACCCCCCTAGCGCCAAAATGAGTGAAAAGGTCCTGGCGGAAAATCTAGTGCTTTTTTTGCTGGTTAGTTGGGGCAAAATCGTCTGACAGGCGCCAGAGATGAAACCCTCGTTTTTCATCATTTTTCCTCCTATGATAGTGGTTTTTCAACCAGTGGTCAGTTGGTTAATTAGATGTAACTCTTTGGGAGTGTAAAAATGAAACCAAATGGACCCTTGCGGGTCCATTTGGTTTCATTCTTACACTCTCAAGAGTTAAAAAATATACCATGTGATCATGTGAATTATCCCATGTCTACACACCTTCCAGGCAAGCATCTAGCGCATTCTGTTGCATTTTGGAAGTGCCACTAGTGCATTTTGGATTTTGGCAGTTGGCAACACTGACCCACGGGCCCTCCTCTAGCCCCCTCTCATCAGTGACTGTAGGGCTGACGGGAGGAGGAAGAATGCGGTCACCAGTGTGTAAAGCATAACAACAACAACAATAACACGCCACCAGCCTGGACCTAAGGAATATACACAAGTGTAAAAATTGTTCTGTAATCAACAAAAGTGTGTTCTTACATCCTACATTCCAGCACTGGTAAGTTATTGCCAATATGAAAGCTTTTTTGTTTTGTTTTGTTTTGCACTGTGTGTGAGACGCTGCTGCTGAATGAGTTTGTGGATTGATACATGTGCGACATAGGCGGGCATGTACGAGCACACAGGGCCCCTCTGATAAGAAATCCCAAGGCTGATAAACCATAGCTACGCCACTGGGTTCATACCAACCACACAGAATAGTAGGATAGCAGATGACGTTGCTGTCAATCTTTTAGCTAGTCAATTTCCCTAATCAAACAAACACAGCCAACGAGCACTACTAGCATGTCAACAAAAGCAGTAAAATATGTCCGATGATGATTTTCTATAAAACCCAGCGCTTCTTTAAAGAAACTATTTATCATAGGTTGGTGTAATAGTTTGATACGGCTGTGATGCACAGCAGTGCATCGCCATGTTTGTTGTTTGACGCTGTTGAATGACAGGGCTATTGGCCAATCAGCTGCCCTAGTCAGATATTCAACTGGTACTGACATCACCCGGAGTCGGCGTCACCAGACTCTGAATCGCAGGAGGAAAAGGAATGTAGTATTCTTTTAAGGTGGCGATTAAGATGTGGGTCCTATGACTGCTTTTAATCAGTGGGTGGAGTGACACGGCAGATGAATTAAGGTCAAAGGTAAAACACAATGTTTAAAATTTACATATCTATATAGTGGAACGCTCCTGATTATTCAAATATGAAAAATGATTTACATATCATCATATCTAACTTAATCCTCCTGGCCATCAAGATTATAGCAGGTGATTCACTGCCAACCTTTGCATTCCTTTGAAAACCACATCTAAAGCATAGATCCAAAAGGATTCACACTGTAGAAACAGTTTGTCCAGAATCAGATCTCTTCCATGTACTGTACAGAGCATTTTACATGTGATGCATGTTGTGTTGTTTTACCAACATAACCTAAAAGATATCTCATTGTTTAAGCAGATACCTTGTAAGTCTATATGATGCTTTTGTTGTGCATTTTATAGTGGTCTTGTTTTGTGGTTCCCTGTGACTGGGTTTGTATAAAACTGTGTATTTTAGTGGTGACAGCTGTACATTTCCATCTGGGATTTTACAAGACCTTGTGCCAGTTTTAATAGCGGTTTTCAACCTTTTTGATACCAGGGCCCACTATTTATTCCGCATTGTAGACATGGAACACAATTTCATGACATTTTAGCACCACAGACCGCAAAACTAAAGATTTCTTTTGCTTTTGTCCACAATTCCAGGCTGGATTTCGGAAACAAAACAGTCAAACATACATATCAAAATGACCATTAATCTTCAACATTTTCTAGTTGTTTAGACTCGGAGCTAATTCAGGTGATGAATATTTTAACTCTTGAGCGTGTAAAAATGAAACCAAATGGACCCGCAAGGGTCCATTTGGTTTCATGTTTACGTGCGCAAGAGTTACATCTGGTTGACAACCAAGGACAGTGACCCTAGCCTTTCGAGGGAGAAGATCTGATTTGACCACTATTTGTCCTATTATTATTATGTTTACGCCAGACAGTTCTATAGGCAAGTTGAACTATAATGTTCTGTAGCAAAACCAGCTCGACAGAATATGTTTTTTTTTTTCTCGATGCAGCAGCTTGCTGCCTGGATTATTCCCATTCAGTCAGCTATTATTTGAAAATCTCCTTAAAAGCAGCCACTTTATACCAGCTAGTAGGCCCCCAATATGGGGGAAAGAGATACCGGATGAGACTCGATATGTACTGTAAAGCCGTTTTTTTTTTCCTACCCCCTCCTCCCCCAAAGGGACAGGGGTAGTATCTTGGCTCTCTGATGTTGAAAAGTGGCACTTGAAAAAAGCGCCCTGTACTATTGATTGCCTGTCATCCCCCTACCTCACCCGAGGCTTTTGTTACATGGACGATCCCAGAACCCACAGACAGAAGGGGATAAATCGAGGGAAAAGTCATAGCATTAAAGTCCTGTGCCTTCAAACACCCATTTAAACGCTGACATGCATATTTTGGGGATAACATTTAACAAAAAAATAAATAATAACATACCGGTATCTACAAGCACACAGTGCAACCTATTGTAGGCTTATAGATCAGCTATTTTCAGTGAGAAGATTTAGTGTTGAAAACTAGAAGAAAGAGTCTGTCCCCATTAAAATGTGCTAGACCCCTGGGAGATGGATTGCTGAGGTGGAGCACCACACCTACTCGGTCTCCAGGCTTACATCTGCGCTGCGAAATGAAAGGTTGGAGACAGGGTGCTTCCGGTTTGTCAACTTCCCCTGGAAGTTGCCATTTTTCAGCCAATCGCGGCGCGGTGCTCCCGAAAATGTATTCCACGCGGAAAACATTTTATTTCTTCCTTTGTGCTCTCTAAGCTGTTAAGATGGAATCGTGTGCACTTTGCATGCTTCTATAACTGCTTTGTTTGTTGAAATAATTTTTTTTCTGAAAATAAGAGTGAACAAGTCAAGATGCTAGTGAGGGCTGAACCGGGTTGTTTCGCTGGGGACTGTAAATAAACAATACAGTCACTTCCGCAACTACCGTCAGCAACTTATGCAACTCCCGTTGATAGTCTCAAAAGCGTCCAGCGCACAGGGTGCACTTTTACCATCAGGTTACTGCACGACATGCCGCACCAAAGCGATGGTCCAAAGGCGAGAGCTCTTCCGTCTAAGCTATACTCAGTCACAAAACTAGAATAAGGCATAATGGCATAATAATAAGGCATAATGTAAAGCCCCAGGGAACCCAGTCAAGACTCAACTCCCGCTACATACAACCAAGGACAAGACTTTGTAGTTCTACCCAACTGCTGCTGCTATCTCTCTCTTGCACATTGTACAACACCAATACCTTGTACCTCTTTCACAAAACAGAAGTACCCTGATGTAACTGTTGCTATATCTCTCCCTGGCACATGTGAAATAATTTAAAATTAGGTTTTGTTAGTGGTGTACAAGACCTGTGTTTCTTATACACTGTAACTAGGTTTTGGTATAGTCTATAATACACAGGTCACTTTATATTTTTGGTTGTTCTAGTTTTTATCTATCACTTTAGTGACTTCATCTGTTGCACTATACTGTTACTTGTTGCCTTTTGTTTTTCTTTATTCACTGTCGGTGAGTGGAACCTTGAGTTAGGTGTGGATTTCGAGAAATTTAACACAATGTGAGGTACTGGCAAATCTGGTGATAGCAGGTGAACAGGCGATGGTCGAAAAGTGGCTGAGCAACGTCGGCCGCGTGATACTTGGGCGATTTTGGCAATAGCCAATAAAATTCAAGCAAGTAAAGTGATGTTCGCTTTTGGTCACCCGCTATTAAAATGTTCAGTAAGGATGTCAAAAGCCTAAGATAAATTAAAAACATGTGAGGGTTTGTGATTCTCCACATCTTATTCAAATAATAATAATAATAAAAGTAAATAAATACCGGTAATAATAATAATAATAATAATAATAATAATAGTAACTTGAGCTTGTGATTCTTGTGGTTTCAATTCGCCAATCATTAGTTTAAAATCGATACGGTATCAGTCATTTTCCCATCATGAAATTACAACCTTATGGCCTATTGTGGCTTCTTTTCTTTTAAAGGGCAGATTATTAATTTATATAAACACATTCCCGGAAAGCAAAACACACTTGCCCTCATTTTTTTATGGGGCGAGTGTTCTTGTATTCATTCATCCCTGGCCACTTTGAGTCATACTATAGTGTGAGGATATTCATGAGCTGTCTCTTGTGATTTTCCATCTCTTTCTCACACATGCCTGCTCTCTCTCTCCCTCTGTCTCTCTCTCTCTCCCTCCTAAGGCGGATGTAACATTTCCCAATTGGGGGGGCTGGAGAAAATGGTATGGGGGCGGCTTCATCGCCCGTGTCGCTTCGCACCACGGGCGATGAATCCGCACCCATACCATTTTTGGTTACAGGACTTTTATTAGGCAATTAAGCACAATAATAAGTTGTTATTGAATAATCAGTTGTTGTTGAGGTTGCAACAGACGTGCAGCATGCATAAAGCTAAAGGTCTGACTCAGGGAGTTTTCTGTTTCCAATAACGAAATGCTGTCGGTTTAGTGGTGCCACAACTGTAGGTAGTTAGGGTTAGGGTTAGGGTTAGGGTTAGCAGTAGTAGTGGTTCAAATCATTTTAAATATAAGTACTTTCATTTGAAATATCTTGGGTTGATTTGCATGCCGTCATGTTTGGTGGGGCAGTCTGGGGCTCTTGGCATTTAGCGGGGAATTGCCCCCCCATGCCCATGCCTAGATCCGCCCGTGCCCTCCCCACTTCATCATATCATATCGCGGTTTCTTCGTCGTCCACCTGTGCACGCTCGTGTGCGCGACCACTGCGCGTGAACCTCCCCTCATGCCTGCGCTGTACGCGCGGACGGTGTCTCCGTGCACAGCGGAAGATCCATGCGCACACTTCCGTCCCCCCAAAAAACTAACCGGGTTATTATGACGAATCATAAACTGAACAGACGTCTGTGACTGCGAGATCGATGGTGTTTGTGCATTTGGAAATGGGGTTTATGTATAAATGAAGGTTTGGGCGCATGAAAGTTGGATTCGATGATGCATGTGATGTTTTCTCGTCGAAATGTAATTTAGCTTCGTGCAGGTAGATCTATTGCAATTCCTTTGCGGAGGAATTCTCTTTTCAAAATGACTCTTTCTGGAGTTTGACTCACCGACACGGACAGGCGGGCTTTTATTTGTCGTAAGTGCATTTTTTTAAAACAGCATGTTATCTTGTTGCCTTTATATGGCGGAGTTGATGTTATGGATCATTTGCATGATGTAGCCTATAGCGTAGCCTTTAGCCTATGTGATCAAAGAAAAAATGGAGGTTTAATAACAGCTGCTGAGGCTCCTCAAAAGGTTGAGACATGGTGGGGACCCCTCAATATTCAATGTGATTTGATTATTTGAATATAAAGTTTGGACCACAACTGAAAGACCTTAGTTTTGGGTCAGAGGTGGTCCCCAGGCTAAATGATGGACAGTTGGTTAACTAGATTTAACTCTTTGAGATCGTAAAAATGAAAACTTTTACGCTGTCAAAAGTTAAAATATATCTTTAGCCCAAGTCTACACAACTATAGAATGTAGAAAATTAATGGTCATTTTCATATGCATGTTTTACTGTTTGATTTCCTAAACCCATGCAGCCTCGTAGTTGTGGGGGTGAAAATGTCATCAAATGTTGGTCCGTGGCTCAAACTCTGAATAAATAGTGGGCCCTGCTATCAAAAAGGTTGAAAAACACGGAAGTCGTGTGGGAGACTGCATGGGGGAATACTGGAAATGTCGGACCAGATGAAAGTCGGAGCATCCGAAATGTTGCGACATTGAGGAGTCAGAAAACTGAGCGCCCAGGAGGGCTGTTTGTGGACGCACAAAAGCAAAAGAAATCTTTAGTTTTGGGGTCTGTGGGGCTAAGATGTGATCAAATCGTGATCCGTACGGCTCAAATTCGGAATAAATAGTGGGCCCTGGTATGAAAAAGGTTGAAAACCACTGCTCTAAAGCAGGGGTTTTCAGCAGATGGTCCGGGGACCACCAGTGGTCCCTGAGAGTCCCCAGCTAAGTTGTTTAGCCAAATGTAACTCTTGAGAACATAAAAATGAAACCAAATGGACCCTGGCGGGTCCATTTGGTTTCATTTTTACACTCTCAAGAGTTAAAATATTCATCATCTGAAGTGGCCATTTTGGAATGTAGCCTATGTTTTGCTTGTTTTGTTTCGCAAATCCAGCCTGCTATTGTGGAGAAAAGCAAAATAAATCTTTACATTTGGGGTCTGTGGGGCTAAAATGTCCCCAAATGGTGGTGCGTGGCTCAAATTCTGAATAAATGGTGGTCCCTGAGATGAAAAAGGTTGAAAACCACCGCTCTAAAAGTCGTGTAGTGGGGGGACTGGGAAAGGGACGCCGAGCCGCAGGTTGAGAAGCGCCGCTCTGCGGGGAGCGACGGGTCGGAGTGAAACAGCGAAGCAACGCCCCGTCCGTACGTCGTCGGAGCGCACAGTGCTGCTGCTCTGCTCGGCACCTGGCGAGTGGCGATCATTATTGGGACTTTCTTCCGCGTTTAATGTTTGTTGTAGCCTATTTTATCATGTTTATTTAGGTGTCCGCGCCGGCTGAAGTGATCGAACTCATCCGTGTTGTTCTCTCTCGCCTGTAGTGCTCGAAAATGGTGTAAGAAAGAAGAAGAGAGCTCGACTTTAGACGCTGGAACGGCAGGAGTATGTCCGTTTGGTGAAGGAGGAGGAGGAGAAGAAGTGGGATCGTGTCCGTATGGATGGATAATCACATATTTGGGACGCGCTGGAGTTCTACAGTGAAACGGGGCGGACTTTGATTTTTGTTTTTTAATTTTGGATTTGTTGCTGCGCCTTTCTTTTTCTGTTTTTTTGGGGTTCCATCATCGATCATCGCGCCGCCTTGTTGGATCGTTTCATCTCGTTCCGTATCATCATACATCACGCTGGAATTGTAGTTGTTTTTTTTATATGGGCAAAGAGGAAGAAGAAGTGTGGCGCAATCTCTCCAGCTTCTCCATCACCTGCTATGTGTCTGTGGGAAATACCTCTAACTGGAAGGTGTACCGTGTTGTTGGGATACTGCCTGGGAAGAAGAGTACGAGTCGTCACCATCTGCCACTAAAAAATAAAAATAAAAATCAAGCCCCTGTTTTCAACCCTTAAGCCCAATGTCCCTGGAATGAAGACTAGAGGATGGATATAATTTGGGAAATATTGATCATTCTTCACGCCAATTTGATCGTCTGCACCTCAGGTGAGTGATCATGCAGGGGCGTGTGCGTGCGCGCGCGTGTGTGTGCTTGGGCATGATCTGCGTCAAATGATTGAGATGAATGAATGAATTGTCTTTTTTTTTTTGAAGTTTTACTATACGATCGTCATATACAATGACTTGGGGATGGCGCGTGAGACGCTCGAGGTGTTCTATGCCATTTTCTGAGTTAGGGGGTTCTTTTTTCCCCCACAAGTTATACAAGCTAATACAGTCTAAAGAAGGCGAGCATGCATGAGATTCATGGATCACGTTTTCCCACCCATGCCATTAGCTATAATATTAGATGCAGCGAGCTGTGCCTGGCTGAAATCAGTGATTCAACCCATTTTAAGTCCCCCCCCATATATTGCATCGTGCGTTTCTGGCTGTGTGCGTGAGTTCATGTTTTGGCGTTCGTGTTGGAATGAGTATGAATGGATCTGGAACTAATTACACGAGGGAATGTAATTAGAGTGAATCTATTTTTTTTTTTAAATGTGGATCTAGCCTTTGGGTGCTTGTTGTGACGTGCAGGGCACCATCTACACCCCGATCTACCCCTGTGGTGGTGGTATAGATTATGGACTGCATACATACAAGACGCTTACGGCGCATGCAAAGCCCTGGCATTGAGGTCCCAGACTCAGAGAAACAGAATTCTGCACGCAGTGCTGCCTAAAAATCGTGATCGTGAATATGTTCACGTTATGGTTATGCCATACCTATATTTGCTTTATTTGTCTTTATCAGCCGTCTCTCTCTCTGCCAGAACTCAGAATAACAAATCGACTAGAGTTGGTTATCAAATAAAGCTATAGAGCAGGGGTCCTTGTCTTGAGAGCAGAGGTTCCAGGTGGTCCGTAGCCTAAATGATGGACAGTTGGTTAACCAGATGCAACTATTTTAAGAGCGTAAACATGAAACCAAATGCTATCAAGAGTTTAAATATCCATCATGTGAATTAGCCCAAAGTCTACACCACTAGAAAATGTAGAAGATTAATGGTCATTTTTGATCTGTGTAGGCTATGTTTGCCTCCAGCCTGGAATTGTGGACTAAAGCAGAACAAAATCTTTAGTTTTGGGATTGTGAAAATGTCATCAAATGGTGGTCCGTACGTGGTGGCTCAAATTGTGAATAAACAGTGGGCCCTGGGATATGAGAGAGGTTGAAAACACCACGGCTATAAAGCAGTGGTGCGCACCAATGCATGGGCGCACTCTCTGCTGCAGCAGTACCGATATGACTGACTGAGACAGGCGCTGATGATGCAGTGCACACTGTCTCTTCTCCCATTGACTGCTTTAGATGCTGCTGCTGCGTCTACTCATGTTATTCGGAAATGAATGGGGTGTCACAGTGTACCCCGTAGCCTACATTACCCCCCCCCCACACACACACACACACTGACGCACACACACGAGAGGAAGAAAAGAAACTAAATCACTTGGGACTTCCATAGCTGTTGTCCAGCTGTGACGCCTCTCGGTGTGCGCACGCAGCGGGTTGGATATCTCGGTGACGCGCTGGGCATTCTACCACTATCCGTGCGCAATCCTCCCACAACGACCCTACGCTGGCTGCGTGTGTGTGCAGGGGCGGATCTAGGCATGGGCACGGGGGGGGGGGACAATGCCCCCCTAAATGCCCAGACTGTCCCACCAACTAAACATGATGGCATGCAAAACAACCCAAGATACCCAAGAAATTAAAGTGCTTATATTTAAAATGATGTGAAACACTACTACTGCTACTACTAACTAGTTGTGTCACCACTAAAGCAACAGCATTTCATCATTGAAAACAGAAAACTCTCTGAGTCAGACCTTTAGCTTTATGCATACTGCGCGTCTGTTGCAACTTCAACAACAACTGATGTTATTATTGATGCTTTACTTGACTCACAAAAGTCCTGTAACCAAAAATGGTATGGGTGCGGCTTCATCATGAGGCCGCCCCCATACCATTTTCTCCTGCCCCCCAATTGGGAAATGTTATATCCGCCCCTGATGTGAAGCGAGCATTACGCACAGCTGCATTTCCCTCTCCTCTCCTCTCCTCCACACACTATAGCCTACGCCAGCCCTTATTTTTTTGCTTTGGAATGGAAGAGAGGATTAGTGATGACAAGGATTTACGTCATGTTCCAGCGCCCCTCCCTCCCTCCCCTTGATTTGTCAGTGTTAAACTAAAACTCCGTGGCAAATCCACTCCTCCCCAGGAGGCATTATGTGTCACATCCTTTCCTTTTTTCTCGTTGAAACACATGTTTTCAGGTTATATAGGCCTGCTTTCACCGTTTGCCATTTTGGAGGCAGTGCTGCCAGCACATTTGTCGCTATATTTAGCTTTTTCAGACCCCCACCTCAGCGGCAAAATTAGTGAAAAGCTCCTGGTGGGAAATCTAGTGCTTTTTGGCTGGTGAGTTGGGAGGGAAATTGATTGACAGGCGCCAGAGATACAACCCTCATTTTTCACCATTTTTCCCTCCTATGACAGTGGTTTTCAACCAGTGGTCCCCAGGCTAAATGATGGACAGTTGGTTAACCAGATTAATTCTTTGAGAGCGTAAAAATGAAACCAAATGGTTTCATTTTTTACACTCAAGAGTTAAAATCAACATTCATCATGTGAATTAGCCCAAGTCTACACAACTAGAGAATGTAGAACATTAATGGTCATTTTGATGCCTATGTTTATATATTCCCTTCCAGGCAAGCATCTATCGCATTCTAGTGCATTTTGGAAGTACCACTAGTGGATTTTGGCAGTTGGCAACGCTGTTTGGAGGTGGCAGTGATTTCATATCCAAATGTGGCTGATGGATGGATGATGGATGGTTGTGTAAAGTAACCTCTAACATTGTTTACCGACATTTGAAAGAATCTACAGTCGGGACTGAGCACCACGTTGTCTGCCTCATTAAAATGTAAAGTGCTGTCTTTAAAATGCGTTTATAATGCATAGTTTTGAATGTCATTTTGACTGCAGTCAGCATAGCATCTGTGTGAACGTGTCTCTTTTTCATAGGTTGAATTTACAGGTCCATGTTGCATTGGTTGCTATGGATAGTGGCCTGCCTGTGGACACTTTGACAGATTAATACACTAAAGAGATTTTGATATACAGCCATTTTCCTCTTGAAGGATACAGCTGGTGTTTTTTTTTTTCCCTTTGGTAATGTAGATAGTGCAGTGGTTTTCAACCAGTAGTCCGGGGACCACCAGTGGTCCTTGAGAGGGTTCCAGGTGGTCCCCAGCTAATTGATGAATAATTAACCAGATGTAACTCTTTGAGAGCATAGCCAGATGATTACATAACAAGATGTAACTCTTTGGGATCCACCACAACCCCATTTGGTTTCATGTTTACACTCTCAAGAGTTAAAATATTAATCATCTGAATTATCCCCAAGTCTACACAACTCGAGAATGTAGAAGATTAATGTTCATTTTTCATCTGTATGTTTGACTGTTTTGTTTCTCAAATGCAGCCTGGAATTGTGGACAAAAGCATAATAAATCATTCGTTTTGGGGTCTGTGGGGCTAAAATGTCCTCAAATGATTGTCTGTGCTGAAATTCTAAATAAGTAGTGGGCCCTGGTATCAAAAAGGTTGAAAACCACTGATCTAGTGATATCGAAACGTTGTCTTTTTTTTCCAATGAAGTAATTCTTTGCCATACTAGACTGGTGTGTGGTCCCTACTCTATTTCCATGATTGCCTCATTCGCCCTGCACCCACCCTCTGTCGATGTGTGTGTAAATACCTAGGCTTTTTCTACATTTGGTTCCATAGTGGCAAACCACTTATTGTGACAAGAGGTATATGAATACAAATTATGTAAATATCGCTCATTACGGTATAGACACTGAGCCGTGTTGTTATGGATGTTAAATGCTTCAGCTGGTGTTTTTTTCCACATTAATTTGGTTCCATAGATCGTGGTTTTTCAACCTTTTTGATACCAGGGCCCACTATTTATTCAAAATTCGAGCCATGGACCACCATTTGAGGACATTTTAGCCCCACAGACCCCAAAACTAAAGATTGCTTTGTCCACAATACCAGGCTGGATTTTTGCAAACAAAACCATACAGTAATTCAAAATGAATTCTTCTACATTCTCTAATTGTGTAGTGCTAATTTAGATGATGAATGTTTTAACTCTTGAGAGTCTAAACATACAACCAAATGGACCTGCAAGGGGTCATTTATACACTCTCAAGAGTTACATCTGGGCTGGCTAACCAACTTTTCATCTGGTTAACCAACGTAGCTGGGGACCACCTGGAACCCTCTCAAGGACCACTGGTGGTCCCCGGACCGCTTGTTGAAAACCATTGGCATAGATGCAAACCATCAATGCTGAAAATAGATGTATAAATAAAATAACATAAAGTATCTCTCATCGCATAGATACCGAACTGTGCTGTCATATCACTCCACAAAGTTTGCTGTTGCCAAACTTGCCCAAGCAAACGGGGATTGTCTTTCTTTTTTAGCTCATTAAAAGCCGTAAAACCATCTGGTCCTGTCTGTTGGAGCAGCATGACGACGATTCTTTTTGCAGAAGACACATTTTTATCTTGGCGATCATCACACTGATCAGTCAGTAAGATTTCTTTCTTTTTTATTTTTCTGTTTTTCTTTTCCTTTCAAAGACGGTTAGCTTGTATTATAGTAACATGATGATCCTTCTGGGCTTAAAAACAAATTAGAACTGATTAGATCGTAAGAGGGAGAAGATTGTTGCTTTACTGTCAGCGTGCACGAGCCAAAACGGTATTTTTTCCTCCTATAGTTGCGTAATTACAGACTACACACAGTCCGCCCACACATAGTAACTCTGGGGTGTCAGTGCCTTACTACTCAAGGACACTATAAATCAAAAACATGTTGAGTAGTGAGTGCTGTTAGTAGATAAAAATACAGCCATACGACTGCAGTACACCCTCTCAGGGGCGATTTTTGCCATTAGGCAGACTAGGCAGTTGCCTGGGGCGCCATGAGGGGAGGGGTTGGCACTGGGGCGACTACCAAACATGCTTTAAAAGCTTTTTTTTTTAGACCGTCTGTTTTCATGAGATTAAGTCTAATCTGATGACCTCCACCTATTGCAACATTTTACTATGTCATTAAGATACCTTAGAGGTGTTGTGTGGGCATAATAATACAGTTATAATAAAACAGTTCTCCCCATTCTGTGCTTCCTAGAAATGGAGGTCTGAAAAAAAAATCATTAACATGGACAAACAGAACTTGACGATGATGTTAAGTTGAGTTTCATCAAGTGTGTTTCTTTCAGACGTTATTTTTTTCCGGAGAGAAATCTCAGGAAATGTTTGACAATGGGTGGAATTCCTCTTTCAGGTTAGATCATTTACAGTAGGCATAGTTTTGTGCGGTGGCTCAGGGGTAGAGTCACTGGATGGTAACCGCAAGGTTGTCGGTTCGAAACCAGCCACCCCAGATTTAGTGTCAATGTGTCCCTGAGCAAGACACTTAACCCCTAATTGCCCCTGATGTGCTGGTTGTGCTTTGCATGATTGCTGCTGCCATCAGTGAATGAATGTCAACGTGAATGAGTGAATGTGATGCACATAGAAGTGCCTTTGACAAAGGTGTTATATAAATGCACCTTTTACCATTTGTGATTATGTCTGGAATTAAGTCTAGCCTTGCATACTGTAGATTTACTAAGGTTACGTTCTTTTTTAGAATAGTATCCCGAGTTGTGACTAAAGAGGGCACGGTTTTGTTTCCTTTGATTTGCCAAAAGGGTGCTGCCCATTTTGGAATAACCCGGTGGTGGCGACAGCTTCAGAGGTCTTCCGGATTTGACCTGAATGTTTCTTGAATTACTTTTCAGGCGGTGGCTCATGGGCTAAAACTAGCTGTCCATCACACAGCCGAATAATCCGTCTTGGCGGTTTTGTAAATACAAACACAACTGCTGTGGTCAGGGTAGGGGATAGAGACGGATGGAGAGAGAGAGCGGGTGATCTTCCCGGTGGGCTGGGGGGCAGGAGGTCCACCTGTCAGTGGAGAGTGTTGAACGGGGAGTGTAGAACAGGAATGGATTCAATGCGTCCTCCTGGTTGCATTGTGGGGGCTCTTCACTGGCAGGTAAGCTGGTAGAGTAAAGGTGAATATGAGCAGCAGGGGCGGATCTAGGCATAGGTATGGGGGGGCAATGCCCAGTCTGCCCCACCAAACATGATGGCATGCAAAACAACCCAAGATATTTCAGTGCTTATATTTAGAAATCATGTGAATTAGCTCCAAGTCTACACAACTAGAGAATGTAGAAGATTAGTGGTCAGTTTATCTGTATGTTTGACTGTTTTGTTTTCCAAATCTAGCCTAGTATTGTTGACAAAAGCAAAAGAAATCTTTAGTTGTTGGAGTCTGTGAGGGCTAAAATGTCATCAAATGGTGGTCCTCCGTGGCTCAAATGATCAATAAATAGTGGGCCCTGGTGTCAAAAAGGTTGAAAACCACTGCTCTACATTTCAACTCTAGATAGGACCTGCCAGTACAGCCACAACAAAACAACAAAACTACAGTTCTGTACAACTGCATTAGTCCACTACTGGCTGAATTCATCCAGCACCATGGACAGCGACTCTCCTTTCTGCCTGCCTGCCTCTCTCTCTCTGTTTGGGAGGCAGTGATGCTGATTGCCTGCATCTTGCATCCAAAAATCCAATTTGGATGCAGGGAAAAACCTATTTACATCAGTGTATGGGGGGCTGGGTGTACCCCGAAATGACACCCAAATTAAAACAAAATACCACACTTATTTTGCTGTAAAACTGCATTAGTGCCCTGCATTCATTCAGCACCAAAGCACCATGGGCAGACACTAAACACTGTCTGCCTGCCCGCTTTTGAGGGTCTGTGTATAAAATTTCACCAAAATAAAATTAGCTCAATTTTCTTTTCGGCTCAATTGCGTGTCGCAAATAGGGTCCCCCGCGGTTCTATTCCAGCCCAGGGACCCCTCAGGAGGGCCCTGAATATCACTCCCGGTCCAGGGGGACATTCATTTGGTCTAGTAGTTCAGATGTTGGACTTTCACATGGGAGATGCGAGTTACATCTGGCTTTCCCTCAGAGGTTTGTGGTATTGAAGTCTAATTAGAATGATCTTCTATAATGGGGGTTTTCAACGGGCGGTCTGGGGACCACCAGTGGTCCCTGAGAGGATTCCAGGTGGTCCCCAGGCTAAATAATGGAAAGTTGTTACCAATAATGGATAGTCTGATAAGTCTGCTTTTCTATGCACTATGTGTATACTCAAAGCACTTACAATGGTCCATTCATTCATACATTGGGAAGTAGAGCGGCGAACAGTCAACACCAGTGTCCCCACTTCCCACATTCACACACCAGTGGTGCCAACCACTGGAGGCAAGTTCAGTGTCTTGCCCAAGGACACTTCGACATGTAGACAGGAGGAGCCGGGATTCGAACCACCGACCACTGGATCATTGGCCGACCTGCTCTACCTCCTGAGCCACAGCCGCCCACTATCTGGATAGTTGTTATCTGTTAAGAGTTACCAGATGTAACTCTTCGAGAGTGTAAACATGAAACCAAATGGACCCTTGCGGGTCCATTTAGTTTCATGTTTACACTCTCAAGAGTTAAAATATTCATCATTTGAATTAACTCAAGTCTACACCACTATGAGAATGTAGAAGATTAATGGTCTTTTTCATCTGTATGTTTGCCTGTTCTTGTTTCCCAAATCCATCCTGGAATTGTGGACTAAAGCAAAAGAGATCTTTAGTTTTGGGATCTGTGGGGGCTAAAATGTCATCAAATGGTGGTCCGTGGCTCAAAAAGAATAAATAGTGGGCCCTAGCATCAAAAAGGTTGAAAACCACTCTTCTATAACAATCTAATGATAAAGATGTTGTTTCGTTGCTTGTTTTAAAGGCTGAACCAGTTATTGTGAACACATTTCTGGTTGTTTTTCTCGATATTTTGTGTTACAGAAACATGAAATGTTGGAGTGAGTCATTCTTTTCCTTTTAAGCGTATTGTACATACTGGAACAATAATTATCTAATTGATTCAAGGTTTGGGATTTGAAGCAAAGGGAAACGAGAATACTCAGCTCGTGAATCTGTATTACGGTTGTCACTCGACACACAAATATTACCAGGTTCAGCCACTATTTAGTCGCTCCAATTTGGATTCCGAGCAATCAGATACAGTGATGAAGAAAAGCTAGTTGACTGACTAGTTCAGTGGTTTTCAACCTTTTTTCATACCAGGGCCAGGGCTTGACACTAACACTTGCCCGGGGCAAGTAAAAAAAATGGTGGGGCAAGTGAAGACTGTTACCTGGTTGCCCGATCGGGCAAGTGTGCAAGATAGTGCACTATGACACAACACAAGATATATTTGTCTTGAAGGCAGTCATTGCACTCTGCCTGTGTGTCTTTCCCTGCTTTCTAGCTATCCACAATTCCAGACTGGATTTGGGAAACAAAACAGGCAAATTAACATACACATCAAAATGACCATTAATCTTCTACATTCTCTAGTTGTGTAGACTTGGGCTAATTAAGATGATGAATTTTAACTCTTGAGAGTGTAAAAATGAAACCAAATGGACCCGCAAGGGTCCATTTGGTTTCATTTTTACGTTCTCAAGAGTTACATCTGGTTAACCAAGCTGGGGACCACCTGGAACCCGGACCACCTGTTGAAAACCCCTGGTTTAAATCACCCAAGTAGGGAGTATACTTGAATGCAAAATTTACAATATATTTTTCGGGGGCAAGTGAGCATGACCTGAGGGCAAGTAGAACCTGACTGGCAAGTGCCTCAGAGACCTTAGTGTCAACCCCTGCTTCCTGCCACTATTTATTCAGCATTTTAGCCACCATTTCATGAGTTTTAGTCTTTCGCACCCAAAACTGAGGATTTTCAAGTTTGTGTCCAAGATTCGGGAGAGATAAAGTGGCAAAACGTTATGGTTATAGCACTGCAGGTCACAACATACAGATGTGGTTTTCAGGATGCTTTACCTGTCATATTCACAGATGCAGGGTTGATTGAATCCATTTTGAGACAGTTTGAAGTTATGATTGATCGGACACAAAAACAATGATTGAGTCAGCAAAGCCTTGGGAATATTAGTCACAGACCTGACTAATGTGTCAGACCGTAGAAATAATCGCTGTGGGATACGGCTTAGCATGGATCTTTGCCAAATATAGATATGCAATACGTTTGTCATTATATATTTGTATTTGTTTGTATGAAAACAAACTGTATAGCCAACTTATGATCTGTGCTAAAATTACTGGCAGGCCGGTTGAGGCCGTGTCACACTCATTCAAAGAAGCCGGCAAAGACTGGCAAATACTATCTCTTCTGACCCCTCACATCATGTCCTGAATGAAGAATACCAGCTGGTGCCATCCATGAGGCGGTTCAGAGTTCCTAAACTTAAGAACAACAGACTAAAGAACTCTTTTGTAGATCAGTGTGTCCTGCTTCTAAACCAGAATCGATAAATCCAAGGTCATGTTCGTCATGTTTTGCTCTTTGCTTTGCTGTTGTGTCTGTAATGCACTGTACGTTGCACATGTGTGTTCATGTGTTGTCTTGTATGTGAACGGTGTCATCATGGATGCAAGACAAATTTCAGTGTAAGCTGACAATAAAGTCGTTTCGTATCGTATGGTACATATAGCTTGGTCCAGACTGTTTGATGTCTGGTCTAGAGAAGTGGGTGCCGGTCGAAAATAGTTGGTGGATCCTATTGTTTCACCGATTTCCAATGGGCTTCTCCCTACTCTTTTCATGTCTGAGCCAAATGCGGACGAAAATAAAAGCCCCCTCCTGGGTACTGAGGCTAGGCATCATCTCAGTAAATGCACAACAAA
This sequence comes from Benthosema pterotum, assembly GCA_039105355.1. Taxonomy (NCBI): domain Eukaryota; kingdom Metazoa; phylum Chordata; class Actinopteri; order Myctophiformes; family Myctophidae; genus Benthosema; species Benthosema pterotum. The sequence goes on along the minus strand of CM076981.1, from coordinate 40,867,828 downwards.
ATTCCAACAACAACAACAAGATCTCAATCATTGGTTTGTTTGTTTTTTTGGGCAGAGAATGTTCAGGTATTTTGAAGTAGCTATTGAATTTTTTATGTGGTAATCAGACACAAAGTCACACAGCCTACAAAAACAGAGCTTTCACATGGTTTTTTATCTATAAATGGTAAATGGTGCATTCATAGCAATTGCTTTCAACCATTTTCATACCAGGGCCCACTATTTATTCAGCATTTGAGCCAGCGGTCACCGTTTGAGGAGGTTTAGCCCCTACAGACCCCGCAACTAAAGATTTCTTGGTGCTTTTGTCTGTCCACAATACCAGACTGGATTTTTAGAAACATAACAGGCAAACATAGATAAAAACGACCCTTCTTCTACTTTCTCTAGTTGTGTAGACTCGGGCTAATTCAGATGATGAATATTTTAACTCTTGAGAGCGTCAAGATGAAACCAAATAGAAGCAAGGGTCCATTTGGATTCGAACCGCCGACCCGCGGATCATTGGATGACCCGCTCTACCTCCTGAGCCACGGTCTATATATTCCCGTTATGACCTACATGCGGCTGTTGTTGCCGTTGTTGTGTCGGAACTCATTCGGGGAAACGCTTTTCAGAGAACAATTCTCAAACGCATTATCTTTTTTCCCCCTCCATTTTACTTCGACTGATAGAGCTGATGAAAAGACAATTGTGTAAAGAGTGGAGAATAGCAGACAAAATTGTTTACCTGGCACAAAACAATGCGAGGTAAACAATTTTGTCCTCTTATTCTCCATCTGTTCAACAACATACTCATGCATATTATTTGCCCACTTAGGCTCTGTCAGCCTTAGTGTGTTCTCAGAAGACATGAATTTGTTACAGACCGACCGACTGAATTAGCGGCTTCTCTTCTCTTCACTTCACTCTGGGTGGCTTTCTTGCACGTTTGCAAACTGTCAAGCAGTGGTTTTCAACCTTTTTTCATACCAGGGCCTACTATTTATTCAGAATTTGAGCCACAGACCCCAAAACTTTTACTTTTGTCCACAATTCCCGGCTGGATTTCGGTTTCAGATGGTGAATATTTTAACTCTTGAGCGTAAAAACATTGCAGGTCCATTTGGTTTCACTTTTACGCTCTCAAAGAGTTACATCTGGTTAACAGACTTTTCATCATTTAGCCTGGTGACTGGCAAAACGTTGCAAATAGCAATTCTTCTACATTTTCTAAATGCGTAGATTCTTGAAAATGAGGTAGTTCAGATGTTTAAATATAATTTAACTCTTGAGAGCGTAAAATGCCCGTAAGGGTCCATTTGGTTTCATTTTTACGATCTCAAGAGATCTATAAGGATCCATTTGGTTACCAATGGTCCTTTCTTAGAAGGAAGGAGGCCATGTTGGCAACACTGTTTAAATGTCTAATTCTGCTCTGATATTTACAGTATCTCAGACCTGCTCTAGTTGGTGAATGTCTGCCTGTGCTATTAACTCATTTTGCATTAAAATAAAAATATTATTTTTCATCTACTAAATGGTTAGTCTCACCCCAGTGACTTAACCTCACAAGTGGTTGCATAATGTGGAATGTCCTTGTCAGGGCTTGACACTAACACTTGCCCGCTTGCAAGTAAAAAAAATGGTCGGGCAAGTGAAGACTGCTACCTGGTTGCCCGATCGGGCAAGTGTGCAACTTAGTGCACTATAACACAACACAAGATAAATTTGTCTTGAAGGCAGTCATTGCACTCTGCCTCTGTGTCTTTCCCTGCTTTCTAGCTGTCCACAATTCCAGGCTGGATTTGGGAAATTAACATACCGGTACACATCAAAACGACCATTAATCTTCTACATTCTCTAGTTGTGTAGACCTGGACTAATTAAGATGATAAATTTTAACTCTTGAGAGTGTAAAAATGAAACCAAATGGACCCGCAAGGGTCCATTTGGTTTCATTTTTACGTTCTCAAGAGTTACATCTGCAAAATTTTGAATATATTTTTTTGGGGCAAGTGACTATGAGCTGAGGGCAAGTAGAACCTGACTTGCACTTGCCCGATGGGCAAGTGCCTCCAAGACCTTAGTGTCAACCCATTCTTGTGACCCGGTGTGTCCATGTTGTTTGTTCCCACACAGCACCAGTTTGCTGGCTGGCAGCATGCTGCCTTTGGCAGTGTCCTGTAAAAGTCTCCTTCTCCTGGCTGCTATTTTGTCACTCACCCTGCATGTTCCAGGATACAGATTCTCACTAGTAGTAACATACAGTATGTGTACTCCTGCTGATGTTGAGCACTATATACACGTAGCATTCTGGTGTAGCACCCGTCTAGAGCCTTCTGCAGAGTTGGCTGTGGAGTTGGCAGCTTTCTCTGCCAAGTAGAACAGATTCTACTGTTGCATAGTAGAAGGAGCTGAACTTGAATTTGTTGAGGGAGGTTGGAGTTTCAATATTTAAGCTGGCCCCAGTTTTGCCAACTTGGTGCATTTGTCACTATACATTTAGCTTTTTTTCCCAGACCCTCCCCCTAGCACCAAAATTAGTTAAAAACTCTAATGGAAAATCAAGTGTTTTTTTTGCTGGTGAGTTGGAGCAAAATTGCTTGACAGGCGCGAGAGATAAAGCTCTTGTTTTTCACTATGTTTCCTCCTATGATAGAGTCCTCCTTCCTTCCAATAAAGGACCATTGGTAACCAAATGGACCATTATAGATCTGTAACTCTTGAGAGCGTCAAAATGGACCCGTGAGGGTCCATTTTGACGCATTTTGACTCTCAAAAGTTAAATTATGTTTAAACATCTGAATTACATAATTTTCAAGAATCTACATATTTAGAAAAATGAAGATTTTGACGTTAACCACCAGTTATTTCTCCTAAATTAGTCAGAGAGTCTAAACTCACATCAAATGGTGTCCTCTGTGGCTAAAATGCAATAAATAGTGGGCCCTGGTATGAAAATGGCTGAAAACCCTCTGCTCTAGCGCATTCTAGTGCATTTTGGAAGTGCCACTCTAGTGCATTTTGGATTTTGGCAGTTGGCAACATTGTCTGCAGAGTTGACTGTAGATTCGCAGCATAAAAAAGCCAAAATAGGAGAGCAGATTCTACTGTTGCATAGTAGGAGTTGAACTTGATTTGTTGGGGGAGGTTGGAGTTTCATAAGCCGTCCCTGTCATTCAGGGTACTCCATTCAAAAGCCCTCCTTTTTAGATCTGGCTTTGTTGAGTTGACACATGAGTGCAGGTACTTTTAAGTCATTGTATCTCATGTATGCGTATTGTATCGTTGCACAGAATCATAGGTGCCAAACATTTCTGGCATCTGCCACTTGAATTAGGGTGACACAACGCAATGGATGTTTTCAATATTGTTGCACAAGTGCTTAAGCCCACGTAGCGCTATCAACTGGATAATACCTTTTTTGTGGTGGGTAGATCTTGTTGAAAGTAGCTCTTAAAGGGGAACTCCACCCATTTTCAATATTTTACTAGGTCATTAGTATACCCTAGAGGTGTTGGGTGGACATGATAAAAAAAATGGAGGGCTGAAGAAGACCACTAACATGGTGAAACATCTTGATGACATCATCAAGATGTATTTTCACCATGTTAATGTTTTTATTTAGACGCCTCTTTTTTCTGAGAGCGTACAAATGCAACCAAATGAACCCTGACGGGTTCATTTGGTTCCATTTGTACGCTCTCAGAAAAAAATTGAAACTGGGTGGAATTCCCCTTTAAGTGCAAAATAGCGTGGACAGTGGACACCCCAGATATAGAGGAATACCGAACCCTTTGTGATTTTATTGCATTTAGAATATAGCTCTTGTTTAAATACAAAGAAGACAGTAATTTACATAATTTTCATTTTGGACCCTTAGGGGGGGAAAGCTCACTCTGCTTATTTGTATTGAATTAATGAGCATACAGTATACTGTACGGGTTATTTATCAAGCCTGTTTTTCCCCAGCAACTAAAGAACTAACCGTACACAACTGAAACGGCAATGTTTGTTCCTAATGATATTTAACAACTCCTGCCAGGTTTTCTGTATATTAACAGGATATGTGGAGTACCCACTGTAGTAACTGTGCATTGGTTAATTAATACCACCTGGCTGACGCTTAATCATAATTTGCAGTTGCAAAATGCAAAAGCGTGGCGTAGCAACAGTCTCCTTCCAGGGTCTGAAGTCTCTTCATGGAGAAACATGGAGGCATGAGATATGCAGTGATGCTAATACTAGCAGTGGTTTTCAACATTTTTTTGGATGCCAGGGCCCACTATTTGTTCAGCATTTGAGTCACGGACCACCGTTTGAGGACATTTTTAGCCCCACAAGACCCTGAAACTAAAGATTTCTTTTGGTTTTATCCACAAATCGCAGGCTGGATTTGGGGAAACAAAACAGTCAAACATACAGATCAAAAGCATGTTTACGCTCTCAAAGAGTTACACCCGGTTAACCACTGGTAATAGGATACATTTTGCTGTCATTTGGTGCTGCTCAATTTACTTGCCAGAATTACAATTGTGCATTTCTTTCAGGTACATTTTCTACACGGATAGAACCATATTATAACCCCCATGAGATGAAATTTGTAAATATGGCAAAGAAAACAAAATATTTCCTTTGCTTTTGTCCGCAATATGACTTTATTGGGAAACAAAACAGCCTATCAATGACCATTACTCTTTTAGTTGTGTAGACTTGGGCTAATTCAGGGTGAGAGTGTAAATATATATTTTTACGCTCTCAAAGACCTACAACTGGTTAATCAACTTTTCATCCGGTTAACCAACTTAGCTGGGGACCACCTGGAACAATCTCAAAGAGGAATTCCACCAATTTTCTTTTTTTTTCTGAGAGTGTACAAATGCAACCAAGTGAACCCCTACGGGTTCTTTTGGTTCCATTTGTACGCTCTCAGGAAAAAGAAGCGTCTAAAGAAATCCATTAACATGGTGAAAATACATCTTGATGATGTCATCAAGATGTTTCACCATGTTAGTGGTTTTCTTCAGACCTCCATTTCTTGGGAACACAGAATGGTGGAACTTTTTTATCATGTCCACCCAGCACCTCGAAGGTACATCAATGACATAGTAAAATGTTGAAAATAGGTGGTAAATTCCCCTTCAAGGACCACTGGTGGTCCCCGAACCACTGGTTGAAAACCCACTGCATTATAGGGTATCTATGTCAGGGGTTTTCAACAGGTGGTCCGGGGACCACCAGTGGTCCCTGAGAGTGTTCCAGGTGGTCCCCAGCTAAGTTGTTTAACCAAATGTAACTCTTGAGAATGTATAAATGAAACCAAATGGACCCTGGCGGGTCCATTTGGTTTCATTTTTACACTCTCAAGAGTTAAAATATTCATCATGTGAATTAGCCCTAATCTACACAACTACGATTAATGGTCATGGACAGAAGCAAAGGAAATCTTTAGTTTGGGGAGGGGTCTGTGGGTGCTAAAATGTCCTCAAATGGTGGTCCGTGGCTCAAATTCTGAATAAATGGTGGGCCCTGGGATGAAAAAGGTTGAAAACCCCTGATCTATGTGATATCTTGAAACAAAGCCATCTGTTCATTATTCATGAAAGTTGTAAAAATTCACTGCTGTCGCTTCTTTCTCAGTTCACCTGTGTGTGTGTGTGTATGTGCGTGCACGTGGGTGGGTGGGTGTCTGTGCGCGTGCGCACCACCGTGTCAACCACCCTGCGTGTCCCAAAGCCGCACTAAGTCATCACATCTGTTTCTCAAGTCTATATGAGCCAGCTGGAGCGAGACGACCTCCACACTGACCGTAATTTACTGTGTGTGCGTGTCTCTCTCTCTGTGTGTGTGTGTGTGTGTGTGTGTGTGTGTGTGTGTGTGTGTGTGTGTGTGTGTGTGTGTGTGTGTGTGTGTGTGTGTGTGTGTGTGTGTGTGTGTGTGTGTGTGTGTGTGTGTGTGTGTGTGTGTGTGTGTGTGTGTGTGTGTGTGTGTGTGTGTGTGTGTGTGTGTGTGTGTGTGTGGACACATAATGACTGAGTCGCTGATGGAAACAGGGACTGAAAGAGTGGTAATAGAGGAGGCTGTTGGGTTGGACTCTACTGTCACGGTGACGATGTCAGAATGTTCACCGTCGTAAAATGTCCCCCGCCAAAGTGTGATGTTAAGCTTTACAGCTGCGGCTCGGGCATCTTAATTCATACCACCATGCATGCCACACAGAAGGGCCAAATCTCCAGCCACTAATCTGATAATCCTGTGCAGATGTGTAGTAAACGTGGGAGTTCTTTGTTGCGAGTTGAGTGTGTGTGCCTTGGCATGATGGTACTAGAGACAGTTTACGGTATTAGAATGATTCCCGCTCTCTTCTCTCCTCAAGAATAATCTGTAATCACTGCCTGACTAGAGAGTCTGTGTTGGATTTAAACAGTTCACATACCGTTACTGTAGCATAATGCAGTTTACCGAACGCGTTTTTATCCTAAAGCCCCTTAAGTTGTCATGAGTGTTTTTCACTGCACACTTCTTTTATGACACGGTTTCTCAGAGGTGTGCCGTCTTAGATCGGTGCGATCCCAAAGTGGGGTCCATCCGGGGACTCCTACAGGTGGTCCTTGAGGGAGTTTCAGGGGTTCCCCAGACCAGAGCTAAAATGATAGTTGGGAGTCAATAGTTTGCAAATGGAACCAAATGGATTGGCATTTGTACACTCTACGCTAACATTGATTTTACCATAATAATAAAGTGAGGTTCCCAGCTTGGGGTGTGTGTGTGTGTGGGGGGGGGGGTCCTTGAAAATGAACATGACAATAATGCATCGAATGTTCTCTTGTAGGGGTCCCTGGCGTATTATATTCAAACGGGGTTCTGCTGCGGTATTAATTATTGTTTCAATTTGGCGTCCTTAACTCTCTCAGTGCCAGCCTTTTTTCATATTTTTTGGAGGTCGCCAGTGCCAGCGATTTTCATCTAAAAGTCATATTTCATATTTCGGTCCATGTTTCCCGACGGACAAGTTAGTTGACGGACACACACTTTTGGTTCCGGTTGGTCCGTCCCTTCTTATGGTCTAGCAATGGTCGCTGCTAGCTGCTGTTAGCATGGGGATCGTATTGAACCGGCGCCGGTAAGTAACGTCACGTAAAGTAGCGTTAACGTCAGCGGCATCAGTTGTTACTGTAAATCATAATGATAACGGGTGACGTAGATTCATTTCCACGAGCACGAAAACTGTTAACCCACCCGCTGCTGCAAGAAAGGGGGACAGTAAGTGTCACTGCCAGGAATACCTGACTTTTAGACAATTATGGAAAAATCTATGGTGGGCCGTTCGAGACACGGAATACCTTAAAAAATTCCTCCCTCTCTTTGCTTTCATGGAAAAAAATAAGTGAGTTGATAACATGTTCTGTTTTGTAGATATTAGCAATTGATTACAGTGCGTTATAATGGCAGATGATGCAGCAGGCCAGAGGCCATTTTCAATAACTCAATTCAAAGTTTTATTTAGCATTTAACATTAGGTAATATTACTGCTACATATCCATGCCATATATCAAATTAAACCTCATGATGCCTGCTTGAATCTAAAAAAATAAAGAATGAAATAGCATCTACCGTTATGTAAATATCAGCCTTGGAAAGCAGCATTGTTACTCACTAGTGACTGAATTATGTCACATCAATCTGTTTTTGATCACTGATAACTCCAAAATGGTACATGCTAGAAACTCGCTTCTTCTTTTGTATTCAAGAGGACATCATAACCTTTCATTAGAGATATGGCATGTTCATGTAGTCCCCACAGATGATGTTCTGTGGCTGCATTTTCTTGCAGAAATCAGTTTATGATATAGCACAGTTAGGGAAATATACCACACTCACATCCACATCACACACTGTGATGTACTGTACTAAACTTGAACGGCACCATACCAAAATGTACTATACAATACCCATAACCATATAAATACATCAAAATAATATTATAAATAAAATCATGCCAACCTCAATAAACAACTTTTTTTTTTTCATTTACTTCCACAACACATCACAACGAGCTTGAAGAACTGCCATGTTCAATGCCTGATGGATTTGAACTATTTCATGTGTAAAGTAGTATTATTTTGAGACCTGGTTACTTATTTCTCTCCAACAACCTGGCAACACTGTAGGAACCTCTTTGGGGCAGTGTTGCCAACTTGGCACATTTGACACTATATTTAGCTTTTTTTTCCAGACCCCCTCTAGCACCAAAATGATTGAAAAACTCCTGGTCAAAAATCTAGTGCTTTCTTGCTGGTGAGTTGCTTGAAAACAACTGCACAATTTTGGAATTGTCACTAGTGCATTTCGGATTTTGGCAGTTGGCAACACTGCTTGAGAGAGAGAGAGAGAGAGAGCCTCACCATGTGGCTCTCCCTGCCACGTGTGTCAGCCATTATGCAACCACACAACAAACACAGAGAGAGAGACGGAGGAGAATGGCAGGATCAATGGATCTGTACACCGAAGGAGCTTGGATTTATTGACTTTTGGATCTAATAGCGATCTTTTCCCTGATCTTTGGTGGTTGACCTGTTATTTGGAGACAAGGTAAGGTTAAAAAAAAGCCTTGGTTGCTGTTTTTTTTTTTTTTTTTTTTTTTTTTTTTGTAATGGTGGCACTGATTGTTTGAGGATTGCTAGTTAGATCCAGCTAAATGATGGATCCTTTGTAACCAAACGGACCCTTATGGATCTGTAACTCTTGAGATCATAAAATGAAACCAAATGGACCTCATGCTCTCAGGGACCACTGGTGGTCCCCAGACTACTGGTGTGTGTGTGTGTGTGTGTGTGTGTGTGTGTGTGTGTGTGTGTGTGTGTGTGTGTGTGTGTGTGTGTGTGTGTGTGTGTGTGTGTGTGTGTGTGTGTGTGTGTGTGTGTGTGTGTGTGTGTGCGTGTGTGCGCAGCCGTCTGCTCTCTCTCTCTCTCTCTCTCTCTCTCTCTCTGCTGCTGCTGCCATGCGGTGGGCACAGCAAGTTATATTTCAGTTGATTTTTAGATACAATTGGCTACTCTGTCTGTGCATGGTGTGCTGTTATCGTCTGCTGTGGTGTTGTCCTTTGATGTAGAGGTTTGATATCCACAGGGTGGATGCACAAGGGTTTAATCTAACATATAATGGGGGAAATGGTTATCGTCGTGATTGGGCTGATCGTCGTGATTGGCAGTGGGGACGGACAGAGAAGATCACGAGTCCACGTGGACAGCAGGGGGTGGGTTAATATGAAAAAGTCACCCACTACCAGTACTGCCAGTAGACCACAAAAGAACTTGTATGAACTATGTATTTGTTTGTTTTTTCATCTATGCTTCCTACTTTTTACAGGGTAAACTGTTCCACCCTTCTTCGTCCTTAGTTCAGGGTTGATTGCAGCTTGCGGTACAGACTCAATAACATAAGGAGAAAAAAATGGCTTGGAAGAAGTCTGGCAATCCAATTCAAGTAATACTCCATAGACCGAGACTAGGGGAATATATTTCTCTTCATTTTTCCACGCTCAGTGCACTAGTGCAGCGAACGTTTCAGCAAACGTGTATGTATGTAGGTCATGACATCAGTGTTTCTGTGATGCTGGCTTCTCTGAGTTTGGTACGTGTAATAATACGAATGCTTTATACTGTAAATAAATTATATACAGTAGTTATATATAGTGATGATAGGGTGTTTTCCTGCAGGCAGACACTACCCAATCAGGATACAGTATGCAAACATATTTGAATACTGTGCCCTGATTGGCCACCCCAGTTCTCTGAAGTAGGAAATGGGTGTACAACTGAGCTATTCCAGACCAATCTGCTCACAGGCAACTTTTTGGTTCGTTTGAGTGGCAATATAGTATATACTGTAATTGCTGGGTTATAAGCCGCACCTAAATATAAGCCGCACCAGCTAAGATTGGGGCAAAATACTGATTTTTCCTTGTATATGCCGCACCTGACTATAAGCTTCATGTTAGAGCAGTGGTTTTCAACCTTTTTGATACCAGGGCCCACTACTTATTCAGCATTTGACAACATTTTCACCCCACAGAACCCAAAACGTTTCTTTTCGTTTTGTCCACAACTCCAGCATGGATTTTCGCAAACACAACAGGCAAAACATGGATATCAAAATGTCCGTGACTTATGACTTCTTAATTAAGTGGTGCTAATTTAGATGGTGAATGTCATAACTCTCGAGAGTGTAAAGATGAAATCAAATGGACCCGCAAGGGTCCATTTGGTTTCATGTTTACGCTCTCAAAGAGTTACATCTGGTTCACCAACTTTCCATCATTTAGTCTGAGGGGCCCACCTGGAACCCTCTCAGGGACCACCTGTTGAAAACTCCTGTGTTAGAGCACCGTTGGTGGCTGTAAAAATCCATAGATTGGCCGGTATTATATATGCACGACATATAAAATGTACATATAAAATAATTAATATGTTGAGAGCTGTAAAGGGGAATGTTAAGGCGCTACAGTCCAATGAAGTGTACTTAGGTGTGGAAAAATCAAGGCCGTTTGTTAATCATGGCCAGTGGGGACCTGCTATTCGGAAGTGTGAATTTCCTCTATGTGGCCTTGCCAAAAATCACAGACTTGCACTTTTTCGCAAATATGGTTAGGATTAGAATTGTTTGGATTAGTGAGATATCGGACTAACGCACACTCCTGGCGCAAATCTTGATTAACATAAATGACAAAAAACTGAACCAGATCTAATATTTTGTTGCGTGTGTGTGTGTTTTAGTCAATGCGGCTGGGATCACATTGGGGATCATCCCACTTAGCCGTGCCTGAGTCCTGACTAATATTTGCAAAACACAAATACAGTACATGCCCTGAGTTTCGCATGTGCATGCGTGTGTATGTCAGGGCAGGATCTAGACAGGGGGCAGGGGTGGGCAGAGCCCACCCAAACGTGAATCGTGCCCACCCAATGAAAGGCAAAATCAGTGGTTTTCAACCAGTGGTCTGGGGACCACCAGTGGTCCTTGAGAGGGTTCTAGGTGGTCCCCAGGCTAAATGGTGGAAAGTTGGTTAACCAGATGTAACTCTTTGAGAGTGTAAAAAATTAAACCAAATAGACCCTTTGCTGGTCCATTTGGTTTCATTTTTTACACTCTTAAGAGTTAAAATATTCATCATGTGAATTAGCCCCAAGTCTACACATCTAGAGAATGTAGAAGATTGATAATGGTCATTTTGATCTTTATGTTGGACTGTTTTGTTTCCCAAATCCAGCCTGGAATTGTGAACAAAACCAAAAGAAATCTTTAGTGAAATCTTTAGTTAAAATCGTGGTCCGTGGCTCAAATGCCGAGTAGATAGTGGGCCCTGGTGTCAAAAAAGGTTGAAAACCACTGCCTCATGTGACAAACCCTGCCATTCTTCCAGCCCACCCTAGTAGGGCTGGCTAAATCCGGCCCTGGTGTATGTGTGTGTGTACTGTACATGATGGACACAAAAGACTGCATTGCTACGGAATGTCATACATGTAATCACTGCCAGCAGTGCAGTTTTTTCCCCGCCAACACGGCTTTCAACTCGACGGGAGAGCAACAACCCAAGAGGACAAAAGATACTTTAAGCCGCCGTCAATTATTGATGGATTCTTCCAGACCCTTTGGCTTTCTTTGCAGTAACTTCCGCTGTATAGCCGGCATCTCTTGAAGAACAAACTAGAGAACGGATTTTCCTTTTTCGAAAAGAAAGCGCGCACAAGCCAACCAAACTTTTAACCCTTCGTGTACTGAACGTATTTTGGTGTTTTAGCTGTTGAAAAATAGCAGATCTACAAGCTCATATCGCGCCACCGAGTGGCGCGATATGAGCTTGTAGTTCTGCTATTTTTGAAAAATTGTGAAAATGTGGTGCAAATCTTTGAATACATTATTTCGGAAGTAAACATTTTTAACTCAAATCTTTGCTTCTGGGGGATCCCTAGAACAACATGTTTTAGATGAGGTTCTGCAGCTAAATAATAGATATTTCTGGGGGTCCTTCCTATGAAAGAAAACGAGAAACTCTCGCCAGGGACTAGAATTTAGTGTCACAAACTCAAATTTAGTGTCAATGGACTAGAATCTAGTGTCAGAAACTGGAATCTAACTTCAGAAACTACAGTCTACTGAGAGGAACTAGAATCTACCGTGGGGACTAGAATCTAGCATGAACTAGAATCTAGTGTCAGAAACTGGAATCTAACTTCAGAAACTACAGTCTACTGAGAGGAACTAGAATCTACCGTGGGGGACTAGAATCTAGCATGAGGAACCAGAATCTAGCATCAGAAACTAGAATCTGATCAAGACACAATTGGTTAAATGACAACAAGAAGTGGAAGATATTGAGGAACGGGGTTGTTTGCAGAGCTGCTACAGAGGCTGCTGGATGCACGCGTTATCTCTTATACTGGCTCAGCCCCAGGCCTGGAATCCTACAGCATAATCCAATGAGTCAATTCAAAGATAAGATGTGTAAAATATATCACCGCCGTCGTGTTGGCACAGCCCTTTTGCACGTTGCCGGTGGAATGTGGGGGAATCTGTTGTATCTGATATATACAATCTGACATTGGACAGCGTGAAACCATTACGGTTGTTCTCCATTATTCAGGGCTCTAGTCTAATTAAAGTAATGGCAACATTAATCATTTGCCGAAACAAATAATTCTGAGTAGAAAATGAATAATGGGGGCATTAAACTACTCATTTGGTTTTTTTGAGAAGCCCCCCTGGAGCAGTCTGGAAGCCCCCTACTCACAGGAGGAGTCCCCTGACCGCAGTTTGGAAACCACTTAAATACATTAATTTTCAGGATTTCTGCAGCTCCAGCTGTGCATTTTATAATGGTTGTACAGTAAAGGGCTGGTTATGTTTTAGTCCTTCTGATGCTTTAACCCACTCTGTACGAGAATGCCTTAGCTTTAGCTATGGAAAAAAATAGCAGATCTACAAGCTCATATCGCGCCACCGAGTGGCGCGATATGAGTTTGTAGGTCTGCTATTTTTTTTTTTTTAGAAAATGGCGCACATCTTTGAATATTGTTTTCTGTCAGAGCGAACGTTATGAACTCAAATCTTTCCTCCTGTGAGGTCCCCCATGCGACTCCATTTTTTTTAGGATGGGGGAGGGGGTCCTTGGTATGAAATATTTGGAGCATCACTGACACAAACATCAGATTTTCAGGGGAAAAAGTACAATCTAGTGTCAGAAACTAGATTCTAGTGCCAGAAAGTAGAATCTAATCCCAGAAACTAATAATCTAATGTCAGTAACTACTGTAGGTTATTTTGCCGGAAAGTAGAATCTAGTCCCAGGAACTAGAATCTAGTTTTGGAAACTAGATTATAGTGCTAGAGTATAGAATCTAGTCCCAGTAAGTAGAATCTAGTTTCAGAAACTAGAATCTGTGTCAGAATCTAGATTCTAGTGCTAGAAACTAGTATCTAGTGCCAGCAAGAATTTAGTGTCAGAAACTAGATTTGAGTGTCAGAAACTAGAATCTAGTTTCAGAAACTAAAAATCTAGTTAAAGAAAGTAAATAAGTAAGTAAATATAATCCCACAAAGTTAAGTAGAATCTAGTTTCAGAAACTCAATTTTAATGCCATAAACTAGAATCTAGTGCCATAAATTAGAATCTGGGTCAAAAACTAGTATCTAGTGCCAGAAACTAATAATCTAGTGTCAGAAACTAGAATCTAGTGCCAGAAACTGGAATCTAGTGTCAGAAACTGGAATCTAGTGCCAGAAACTAAAATCTACTGTCGGAAACAACAAATGTAATGTTGGGACAAGATGCGTTAAACACCTACCTATATATACAGTATATTCTTGCCTCCATATTGTCATCCACGCCTGGTTTGTCCTGAGCCAGCTGGCAGAGATTAAGTGGCAGTGGGACAGCTCCCACACGGAGCATATTGCTCGCTACGTTTTTTTTTTTTTAGACGGGGGAACCAATTGTGAACGCTCTGGGCATGATTGAGAGGGTCTTCAGGGCCTTGAGTCTTTTTACCGCCCTGACATGGAGGCAAATGCATACTGGCACCACGACACGCTCATAAACGCTCAAGCGCGGACCGCTCGTATGTCGCGCGCATGCACGTGAGCGCACATGGATCTGGGACCATTAAAGGGAGACACCAGTAGAAAGCGGGTGAGAGCTAATTGTCTCATAAGTCAGTAAGCACAGCTGTTGGCCAAGGTCAAGTTGCATTTATGGATGCACCCTGGCACTTTCTTTCTGTCTCAGTCTCTCTCTCTCTTTGTTTCTCTCACACTTTCTCCTCCCACTCTTTACCTGTTCCTAGGCATATCTATCCATGCTGTCCAACTCTCCTCTTTCTACTCCCCAATTCTCACTCTCTCTCCCCACCCCTCTCTCTACCTCCCTCCCTTGTTTCTCTTCCCTCTCTCTCTCTGTCTCTCTCTGACTCTCTCTCTCTCTCTCTCTCTCTCTCTCTCTCTCTCTCTCTCTCTCTCTCTCTCTCTCTCTCTCTCTCTCTCTCTCTCTCTCTCTCTCTCTCTCTCTCTCACACTCTTTCTGCATGGACGGTCTTCTGGATTGCCTATGTACAGTGATGAATATTAATGTTAGTTTGGAAATTATATGAAAATGAACTGTTTATTTACAGTCTCTTGCATTTGTGCCATTTACGGGAGCTGTGTGTGTGTTTGGGGGAGGGGAGGGGGGGGGGGGGCAAGACGAGTGACAAGTAAAAATATAATGTGACAAAATGACAACAATCAAGTACACAATATATGATGTCGCAGACGGTCAAGGTAGATTGAGGTGTTTTGGTGTGGAATTCTCCTTCAACACTTGCGTGAATGGGGTGCTGTTGGCTCCATGCTCCTCCAGCACCACACGAGCGCTCGGGGACATATAGGAGTGAACATGAGGAATATATCGCAACTCTCCCCAACTATAAGGCTCTGGTTTGGAGCACGACGAGCCGTGCTCATTATACCTCGGCGGTGGGATGCACAGAGTGCACGTCTAGCTGTCTCAAACTCCAGGCTTTCTGTCTGTGTGTGTGACTAAGACCTGGCGGTGTGTGCAGTATAGTGTGGGAGGTGACACTAGTCTCAATGCCACGGTGAAAATGAGCACCACGGCTATACGTGCGAGGCTGCGAGCGTCGGAATCCACTCCACCGGGTCGAACCGGGTCTTAATGGAATTCAGCTCTGGCACGACAGGCAGCACCCCCCCCAAAAAATAAACCAGAACTGTATAAACAGGGTTAAGGCTTTCTGTATTGTAACACAGTTAGCTATTGAAAAATATCAGATCTACAAGCTCATAGCGCGCCACCGAGTGGCGCGCTATGAGCTTGTAGGTCTGATATTTTTTTGGAAACATTTTGTGAAAATGTGGCGCGAATCTTTGAATATGTTTCAGGAGAAGCGAACCTTTTTAACTTAAAGGTAGGGGAAGTGATTTGAAATTCATGGTGTAGTACCAGCCTGGTGCACTAGGGGCCCCCAGCAGTAGCTACACTATGTGAACCTGCTCTCTCCTGATTGGAGGAGAATTGTGGTGACCTGGGGAACTTTTATTAGCTCCTCTGCTAACGTGGGGGAGGGGGAAACTCCATATGTGGTTTCCACACCTTATAATAGAGCATTTTAACAGAATAAAAATATTTTTGGGTGATATCTGACAAAAGTGAAATCACTTCCCCTACCTTTAAATCTTTGCTTCTGGGGATCACTAGAATATTAGTGTTTTCAGGTCGGGGTCCGCAGTCAAATATAGATGGTCCAGGTGGTCCTCCACATGGTAGAAAAAAATAAAATTGAGGGTCAGAAACTAGAATGTAGCGACAATACCTAGAATCTAGTGTCAGTAACTAGAATCTAGCATCCAAAAGTAAAAACTAGAATCTTGTGTCAGACACTAGAATCCAGTGTCAGAAATTGGAATTTAGTGTCAGGACCTAGAATCTAGTGTTGGAAACTAGAATCTAGTGATATCTACCGTCGGGAACTAGAATCTAGTGTCAAAAACAAGAATCTAGCGTTGGAAACAAGGATCTAGCATCGGAAACTAGAATATACCGTCGGAAACTAGGATCTAGCATCGGAAACTAGAATATACCGTCGGAAACTAGAATTTAGCGTCGGAAACTAGAATCTAGTCAGGACAAAATGGGTTAAAGTGGGCTAGCCTGTTTTTATACCCCTTGGTGAATGTACAGTATTCTGGGTATATGGTCCACGTTATACCTGGTATAAAATAGTATAATTTAGAACAAGGGACCCCACACTTTGTTGACTTATGCGGGCGTCTTTCAAAATGACCAGCTCAATGAGATCTGACTGAAATTTTCGTTTTGTCAGATTCAAGATTTCAAAAGGGTGCCCAGTGATATCCCCGGAGCATTTTTATTAACCCCCTTAATGCCTGAGACACAAATAATCCTCTCATCTTTCTGCGACTACTCTACTTTAGAACTCTCTCTCTCTCTCTCTCTCTCTCTCTCTCTCTCTCTCTCTCTCTCTCTCTCTCTCTCTCTCTCTCTCTCTCTCTCTCTCTCTCAGAGAGATTATATAGGGACATCGTTGAGAAATGAACCTTAACCGGGCTGCAGTGTTTAAAAATAGCACAAAAGAAAGCAGCCTGCTGCGCTTAAGTGTGCTTAGCCTTTATCGCTAACTGTGCCCTTATATGACTCACTTCACTGCGATGGCTTAAAAGTGAACACATAATTACAGTACTTAAAAATATTCAATGTCCCTCAGCGTTTTGCTGTCCAAAGTGTCCAGAATTTCGGATCCGTCGACAGTTCCCTCTTTTTTTATATGCCCATCAATCAAGTCACCTTAATTCAATTCAGAGGAGCATGGCAGATGAACTTATAAAATGTATATTCTTAGGGGCAATATGATGTGGTATTTGCAGTGACTCATGACGACGCGTTGGAGTGAAGTTCTAAGTTCACAACTTTTCTTTAATTGGTTTCCAAAAAGGTCGTATTAACATGTGAAAGGGATGCGTATTTTCTTTTTACCATCCCCCAGAAGGCTTAGATTGCTTAGAGCAACAGCTTATCAGCGTGCAACACACCCTCGTCCTCTACTTTGTTAATCCATCCATAGATTAAAACTCTCACCTCATTTGACCAACAAAACGATAGAGATTTCAGATGGAGGTGCTTGTAGGAGGGAGGCAGGGAAACGGCAGTCTATCATTTTATTTTTTCCCTCTATCCTTCCATCCCTATACCTGGGCTCCCAGTATGCACTCTTTACAGAGTCGTTTCTGCATTTTCCCCTTTTTATGGATCGGAGGCATTTCCTTTTTTTTTTTTTTTTTTTTTTTGCTGATGTCAGGAAGTGTGTTTCGGGGCCACGGCCAAACGCTGTTGAGAAATGGGATGGTAGATTGTTATATACGCTGCCCTCCTTATCTACTCCTCCCTTTCCCCCTCCTCTCACCAGGGGCGGAAATAGGTATGGGCATGGGGGGGTCAATGCCCGCCTAAATGACCACTCTGCCCCACCAAACACAATGGCATGCAAAACAACCCAAGATATTTCAAATTAAAGTGCTTATATTTAAAATGATTTGAAACACTACTACTGCTACTAAATAACTACAGTTGTG
Organism: Benthosema pterotum; assembly: GCA_039105355.1. Classification (NCBI taxonomy): domain Eukaryota; kingdom Metazoa; phylum Chordata; class Actinopteri; order Myctophiformes; family Myctophidae; genus Benthosema; species Benthosema pterotum. The sequence goes on along the minus strand of CM076981.1, from coordinate 40,850,203 downwards.
CCACCACTAAACCTCCAGCAATTCATCATTGCTGATACTGATGTTACTGACGTTACGTAACTTCAACAATAACTGATGTTATTATTGATATAATAAGTCCTGTAACCAAAAATGGTATGGGTGCGACTTCATCGCGAAGCGACACGGGCGATGATGTCGCACCCATACCATTTTCCCCTGCCCCCCCAGTTGGGAAATGTTACATCTGCCCGTGCCTCACACCCTCTCCCCCAACCAACCACAGGATGTGATTATGTCTTGACTGTAGGCAAGATCCTGCCACTACTATACAGACTTAAAAAAAAAACAAAAAAAAACATGTTATTCTAATTTGTCACATTCATCAAATGTGCAATTTTATTATTTTTTTGCACAGCAGTTATGATAAAAGATTCAAGAAATTAATGCAGAACGAGGGGAGTGCGAGATCAAAGATTAGCGATGCAAATTTGCTTTTCCCAAAATCACCCATAATTGTGGAGTAGGCTATAAATGGAATATCAAGTCACCCAATTTTCACTTCGTTTTGACTCCTACGTAATTTGTGTTGCAAATGATAAAATTAAGCTGTCAAAATGTTTGTTTTTTTGGTGTAACTGTCACGTTGATATTGTGGAAAATCAATGAGCGTGTGTTTGCAGCAACACAAGTCTTTAATGTTTTCAGAAATATTCAGGCGACAATAAGTTGTGACCAGGGGCGGATCTAGGCATGGGCTTGGGGGGGAGGCAATGCCCCCCTAAATGCCTTGACTGCCCCATCAAACACGATGGCATGCAAAACAACCCAAGATGTTTGAAATTAAATTGCTGTTTGAATTTAAAATGTTTTTAAACACTACTACTGATACTGACTACCATTGTGTCACCACTAAACCAACAGCATTTCATCATTGAAAAACAGAAAACTCTCTGAGTCAGACCTTTAGCTTTATGCATACTGCGTGTCTGTTGCAACTTCAACATCCATCCCTGGTTGTGAGACACTGTAGCAAACAAAAGCAAAACAAAAAGATTTGAACAACCTTTGTTCAGACTTTTGTGCTTTGTCAATGTCATTCATTAAAAAAGTGAAGTGTATATCGCATGATGTCAATCGTGTGTGCTATCCCAATGAATATCCATTACTCTATCAATGTGATATGTGGAGTAAATCTCGCAATTTCACCCTCTAGTAGCCTGTAACGCTGTGCAGGTGCAACATACAAAAGCGAGGAGACTTTTTTGTATTCAAATTTAATTATGCACTCTGTGCATCTAACTTTCCACAAAGCAACCCAAAACATCAGGGAAGTTGGCAATAATGAAAACTGAGAATGCGTACGCCTTGTAGGCCTATATAATACTGTACCTGCTATATCGGTTGACGTATGCTGTGGAAAAAGCTAACTCGGGTTGTGACAAATGGACCTTTAGCTAAGCCCCTCCCAAACTGCTATTGTCCAATAGAACTTTAGATAACCCCCTTCCCAAACTACTATAATCCAATCACAGCTAAGCATAACATGTAATAGACAAACCTCTCCACCAATAGCTTTCCTGTATGATAAAACATTGTTTTAAAAAATAGATGCCCCACACACATTTTTCCACTGTTGTTGATGTCCAAAATATTGTGTGTTGTTGTCATGATCTATCACAACCCGGATTGGCATTGTCCGTGGTGTAAATGTCTTTATATAAATATATATATATTTTTAGGAAAATGAACAGGGAAATCACTTCAGGAATCAGGCGCCCTGATGTCACTGCGGAGTTCTGTATCTCTGTATCTGCTTGTCCTTGTCCCAGCCCACCCCAGCTATGGTTCAGACTGGGTCTAATAAATTTGGCCAGGCTAACAAGCCCAAAAATAATGACCCCCCGGCCCAAAACTGTATCTGGGTTAAAAAAAAAAAAAAAGGGCTAGCCTGTTTTATATGCCTGGATATTTTTCTGGGCTGTTCTACACACCATCTATGTATGGACCATTATCTGAAATCCCGGTTGAAAAGAAGTTTGTGGACATTTTTTACAATAAATATAGCTGCAAGCAGCTAGCGATAACAGGCACTTTGAACAGGCATAACTCATGACTCGTCAGTCAGTCTCTGTCTGTCTGTATGAGTGATTTGTAGTGGCACTGTTGAGCCGCCTAAAAGGGCTTCTAGCTGTCTTATCGCTGCTTGCAGCAATATTATTATTATTATTATTATTATTATTTTCTGAATTTTCTTCTTACTGTGTATGTGTATAAAAAAAACTACAGTTTCTACATTTCATTATTCATAAGGAGCTCCATCACTAAATCATAATAAAAATTTAATAATTCAGTGCTGCCCCTGCATGCCTTTGGGGTACTTATGTGGTGGTATTTGCTGTCGCTGTACATTTTTTGTGTACAGTATGTGATATTCATACCATTCATCAGTATCAGACTGGCCATAGGGTGCCCTGGCGTGGAGAGTTTCTGCTATCTGTTCTGTGGTGGGCCAGTATGGGCCAAATTTGTGCGAAAATGGCCAGCCCTGCTGATTATTTACCCATACTAACTATTATGAGCAGCGGGCGCCATTATGGTCTGGCTCAGTCAGCTAGCTCAGGGACACTTTGACAGACTAGCTGGATCGGAGGTGGCGGAGGCAGAATTTCTTCTCTTTGTCACACTTTAGGCTCACTGCAGTATAGGCCTAATTTATTAAACGTGTGTCTCTGATAGGGGTGGCACTCGACTAAAAAAAATGACCTAATTACCAGTGTATGTGTGAACATATCTGCACTGCAGTATTCATTGCATGTTTCATAGTAAAAACTATAAATCTGTATAACATACACTGTATAAACTGACAATGTATTTGTATGTAAGACTAAACTACCGAGACTAAGACTAAATCATTTTTGACATTTCTATGACTAAGACTAGACTAAAAACATGAATTTAAGAAGACTAAATGGGACTAAAAGACTAAATATGTCTTATTGAAAAGACTAAGACTAAATCAAAATATTCTCAAAAAAACAACACTGCTAATTACTTCGAAGCTTTGTAATTAATAATCTCAATTAATCGGATACCGATATTTGACCCGAGAAGCATTTTTGTGTCAATTAAAACGGGTTGGTATGGAGCGTTTTTTCTAAATCAAAAACTGTGTCCACACTGTGACATGATATTGTTGAGTGTCAGGGTTAGAGATGGCGTTGGCAATGGGAGGACGAAACAGTGGGAGTTCTGGATCAATGGCAGCCCTTCTCGGTTACTCTGATGGGCTTCTCCCGCTGCGTGCACCGGTATGATCGGTACCCCTGAAATTGGTCCAGTGAAAAAGGTTCTGTGGTGCAAAAACTATATGTGATTAAACTTAGTTAAAGGTAGGGGAAGTGATTTCACTTTTGTCAGATATCACCCAAAAAATATTTTTTTCTGTTAAAATGCTCTATTATAAGGTGTGGAAACCATATATGGAGTTTCCCCCTCCCCCACGTTAGCAGAGGAGCTAATAAAAGTTCCCCAGGTGGTGGCGAATTCTCCTCCAATCAGGATCGAGCAGCAGGCTCACATAGTGTAGCTACTGTTTGGCGCCCCTAGTGCACCAGGCTGGAACTACAGGATGAATTTCAAATCACTTACCCTACCTTTAATCTCTTTAACCCATTGGTCCTGATCAGATTCTAGTTTCTGATGCTAGATTATAGTTGACAGCGATAGATTCTAGTTTCCAACGCTTGATTCCAGTTCCTTATGCTAGATTCTAGTCCGCCACGGTAGATTCTAGTTCCTCTCAGTCGATTGTAGTTTGTGAAGTTAGATTCCAGTTTCTGACACGAAATTCTAGTTCCCGACACTAGATTCTAGTCCATGACACTAAATTCTAGTTTGTGACACTAAATTCTAGTCCCTGGCGTGAAGTTCTAGTTTTTTTCTGGAAAAATCTCTTTCTGTGTCAGTGAACATATTTCATAGGAAGGACCCCCAGAGATATCTATTATTTAGCTGCAGAACCTCATCTAAAACATGTTGTTCTAGGTGATCCCCCAGAAGCAAAGATTTGAGTTAAAAATGTTTGCTTCCCAAATATTGCATTCAGAGATTTGCACCACATTTTCACTTTTCTTTTTTTCTTTCAAAAATAGCAGAACAACAAGCTCATATCGCGCCACTCGGTGGCGCGATATGAGCTTGTTGATCTGCTATTTTTCAATAGCTAAAACACCAAAACGTATTCAGTACAGAAAGGGTTAATCACGTTATTGTTTCTGTAATTAATTAATCTCAATTAATCATTTAAAGTCCCAGCCCTAGTCTATGACACGAAACGCTGTTTTACTTTTGACTTTTAGGGAGGACTGCTTTTGTGGAATCACTGTGTCGGGATGTAACTTATTATTCCAAAGCCTGTGCTGTAATCCTGCAGCCTCTCGCTCAAAGGACCTCGACTCATAACTCATCTCAGCTATTGTTCCATTCTTTAATGAGATTAGTCATTAGAGCGGCATGAAACTTGTTAATTTGTGCTCATTAAAAGTACACTTTACGAACGTGTCAAGTGGGAGCTCCATCACTGTTCTGCTGGAAATGTTGACCAATTTTCCTTTCTTTTTTATGTCTTCTAAAAATCATATTTATTTTAGTATTGCTAGTTATAAAAAAATCAATGTCATTAAAAAAGACAAGAATTAATCGCGTAGGGATATAATTGTCAGGTGAACGGAATTCTGTTTACTTCACATGAATGGTAATTATTAGTGGGTCACCAATTATTCATCCATCTCATAGCCAATCTACACGGCATTACGCACGTTTGATGCCTGGTGTTGTGATGCGTGTGTGCATGCATGTTTTTTTCTCCCCGAGGAGGTCTGCCAGTCGGGGCCGGGTATAAAAGTTCTCAGACAATTCCAGCCAACATTTTCTTTTATTCAGGATATATTGAAGATACAAAATCAGCTTAGTTTATTTATCTATTTATTTTGCAATTAGTTCAAGGCCAAATGACAACGAAGGCAACTTGGACTCCTCATGCATTGAAGGAAGCATGAGGCCAGTCCTCTGCCTCCCCAGGTTGGCGGAGGGTGTGGTGTAGAGCTAGGAGTTGACACTGGGTGAAAAAAATGCGTTACGGGAAGTAATCAGGCAACCTTTTGGGCAACCTTTGGACGGCGGGTTTTGACAAATAGAGAGAAAGGTCGCTTAGTTCCCGAGGGCTTATTATTGGTCAGGTTCACCTGACAAAAAAATCTTGTAGCACAAAATGTACGCTACGAGGGTTTTGCCATGTCTTAGAGAGGGTCGGACAGGGAACCGGTTCTTCCATCTCTTAAGCAAAAGGTTTTACAGGTCTTGGAAGAAGAAGTACAACGATACAAGCAGTGTTTACTTTCGAGTTCATTTTGACGTGGGAAAAGGGTAAAGCAATCTAGCACTTCGAGAAACAAGTCGGGCAAACAGGATCGCAAAGTTCAATGTTTTGAGAGGCGAGGAGTGGTGCTACTGCTGCCCCCACCCCCCCATCACCACTGCCACTTTCAACCCCCTACTCTTTTTATTCTCCCCCTAGCTTCGTGTTTGGACTTGAGATTGCACTGGGGAAGAAATAGCCTTTTTTCTCCCTCCGTGGCCCTTGTGTCCAACGGGGCCCTAGCTCCCCATCAGTGCCCCGTTGCTGAAATTGAAGCACTCTCAGGTGTTTTTTAGTCACACAAGCAGTTTCAGTGGGAGCGGCGGTGTTCAGCCACACCGACTCCCATTAAAGACGGCCAAGGTGCCACAACCTCCTAGCCGATCTATTAAACCTCGCCGTGTGCGGCGGCTGCCTGAATGAAGATAGAGAGAGAAAAAAAATAGTTAAGGAGTTAAAAAAAGCAATATCCCGAAGGTTTGGCGCTGGGTAATTCTCGGTCGCAGCCCCCTCCTCCTCTTTGTATCGGCACCTTTACTTAGTCACCTCAATTATACTGTAAACCCCTGCTCTAATCTGAAGCTTTCTAGCGGCTTCACGCAAACATGACAGAATGCATTTCCATGCTAATGCCTGAAGAGGCATAAGAGCGCGTGTGTGTGTGTGTGTGTGTGTGTGTGTGTGTGTGTGTGTGTGTGTGTGTGTGTGTGTGTGTGTGTGTGTGTGTGTGTGTGTGTGTGTGTGTGTGTGTGTGTGTGTGTGTGTGTGTGTGTGTGTGTGTGTGTACGCAAACAGAGAGAAAGAGCATGGGTGGTGTGAGAAATGAGAACAGAGGTGTTGTCGAGAATCCAGGCCTGTTTGTTCTGTGCCAGCTGTCTCATTTTATACATTTTAACCGTGGTGTGACGACATTTCTGTTATCTCTCGTCCCGGGGCAAAAAAAAATCGTCTGTGAGTGAATGTATGACTGACGTGATGGTTCTGTGTTTTTTCCCCCCCTACAGCGCAGCCGAATCAACCCAAAATTCACGAAGGATGGTGGGCCTACAAAGAGGTGGCGCATGGGAGCTTTGTTCCAGGTAAGCCCCATATAATGACGCACGGTGGTGGTGAATGGCTGTTTTGGGTGCTCGAACCTACTTTTTTTTGTTTTTTCCTTGAAAGCTTGTTGCATATTTCTGATGTTTTTGGCTGTCGGGGCCACCTTGCCACGAGGCATTTTATTTCTCGCTCTGTCTCTGACGAGACCTCGGTGCCCTTCCTTCACAGTTGAGGTTTTCTTCGCTGACTGATTGACTGATTGACAGATTGACAGACGTTCTCGCCGTTCTCTCTGTGTGTTGGTGTTACAGGCCAATTATTTTTACAAGGGGTGTTTTTTTTCTTCTTCTGCTGAGCCAAAGTGGCTTTTGATAAAGCCTGCAGGACCAATTTTGTGTCGATATGCACACAGGTATGCGTGTTTGTCCAATCTCTGAAAGTAGAAAAAACTACTCTTCCCGCTGGAAGTCATTAACACTCTTAGCGCAAGCATTTTATTGAGAAGAATGTAGTTTGATAACGCCAGCGTTTTTTTCAAAAGATGAGCTCTTATTTTGAAGAGCCGAATTTCCAGACCGGAAGTGATCATATTATGTCGGTGTGTTGTTGACGATACTTCACTTTTTGTTGACACAAGCAACCACCTGTAGTAATACAGCAGCCACTGTGTTATCTGCTCTGAGCAGTTGGAATATACGCGTCATTGACAAAAAAGGCCAAACAATAGGAGTAGGAGTGTCTTATAGTTATGTATATAGTTGTGTATATAAACAAGCAGCTGGTGAGCCCGGACTCACCGTTTGAACATCCCGGTTGTTAGGCGGATTGCTATTGTCCGTCTCCACTCCATCGGGATCTATTCAAAACAATCAAAAAAAAACTTTCCTTGACTTTTCTTGAAACAATTCTCTTTTCAATGTCTTGAAAAGCACCCCCCATTTAGATGATTTTTAACTGCATATCACAAATAACTCCTGGAGCAGCCCGGTTTACTTTCTGTTTTGTTCTCAGTGGAAAAAACACTGGACGTTTCTGAATGGCGTTTGTATCATGGCTCTGCGCAGTACTTCATATGACCAACAGGGTGTTAATTGACGTCCAACAGCGCCAATGGCGGATTCTGTGTTCACCTGCAGGCACTTTTTTAGTTGCCCTGCCACGACAGCTGAAGCGGTTAAACACTATTCATGACTCTCCTGGGGTCCGGCTGCACGTACCGCGATCTGTCGCGGCATTATCTCATTGTCGGGGGGTGGGGAATAAAAGAAGTGAAATGCTCATTTCACTTGCAAATGTAGCAACAAATATATGACGCCAAGGGATATCGTTTTGACTGGGCATATTCTCGCACTCAATCAGCTTTTTAATCACGGAAAGGAATAAAGGTCCTAAATGAAACATTAAGCTGTTTTCCCACTGACATTTACTGGCGGGACGCACGGTAGTAAGTTATTATACAAAAAAAAGAAAAAAACATGGGGCTATCTCTAGTGCATCTGAAAACAGCTGATGGCTATTTGTTAACAGCAGATTGCATGTCCCTAAAATAACCCTCTCCGCAGAATGCGAACGGCACTGCTGCTGCTGCGGAGAGTGGCTTAATGCAATTCTCCAACCGCACGCGTACCAAAGCTAACATAATCCTATTCTCAGGCCCCGTGTCACACTGCTGCTGGCCTTTGGAATATTGCTTACCCCTCCGGAGCTCGCCCAATTAGCTTTAGCATTTGATAAAGGTCAAATAAGCTTTTAAAAGCTGCTGTTTCACCGATCTTCGCTTTTCCCCTTGCAACCCGTCCTCCTTCGCGCCTTAGGATTTAACCTTAGGAGCGTCCCAAATTAGCTTCGAAAAAATGTATTCTGATGTTAGGCGATAACATACCTTTCACACAATGTCAGGTTCTCTCCGGGGAAGCGAGAATGCGCCCATTGTATAATTTTGTCCACTCTAAATATCGTGGGCTTTACTCTTCAGTGAATGATAAAGGGCCCTTACCACCGATTTGTCTTGTTGAGAGGCAGGGTGAGTTATGAATTTAGGAGTTCCAGGGTTCCAGATACAAATGAAAAGATGACACGCAACAAAAAAGAAGCTTGTGGTATGTTCTTGTTGATAAAGTCTTGAGAGATGTCAACCACAGTTGCAACCATTTTGCGACTGACTACGGCTGGTTGTGAATGAGTCTCAACTGGCCGTGTTCGCCGACCCGTTTTCAGTTGGCCATATTAACCAGCATAGATATAACAAAAAATGCCAAGGAGATGTCACTAATGGTACAACATTTTATTGGACATGGAATTGGGGCAATGGAAGTATGTGGACTAGAATGCAACCAAACATGGATAGAAGGGGAGAAGGAAGTTTGCAGAAAAACAATGGATTTTAAAACGTAACATTTCTGCAGTTTAGTTATCTCAGACATAGACTCCTCTTCAACATCATACATACTGTAATGTTGTAAGATACGAAACACTGAAGTCCTATACCACAAACCTAAACTTAACCTCAGTAAAACATATGCCTAAACCTAATGCCTTCGACCGATGGGACACCAGGCGGCGACGGTTAGGATACGTGCCCTGACCGAAAAATGTTCGCCGGATTTACCGACCGATAACCAGCAGTTGCGACCGTTGCTATCGGTGGGGGCTCATTTGCTATTGGTCACGACTCCTCTACTGTATTTTCAGCCGCGAATTGATTTTGCCTCTGCTGAAAGTCTTTTTTTTTCTTCTTTTCCTCAACCATCCATGTTATCATTAAGCTCTGTGTGCGTGTGTGGGGGGGGTGTGCGATACAGGGAGTCTGATCTAGAATGGATAGTCACAGGTGTTGTCTCTGTCCTGTGGGGCATAAAAGCGAGTCTGAGTACAAGCGAGTGGTTATATCTTCCGGTTCATACAGTACACCTGCTGATGTCTAGCTGTTACTTCTACAGAACACCCCTTCACCTGAACCTCCCTGTTGTATGTGTGCACATGCATGGCTGTACGGCTGTGCTGTGTCTCATCACCATTTGAGGCATATACAGTATATATCGCCATTTGTGATTTTTTTTCTTCCTCTGACAGGGGCGGATTTCCCATTTGGGGGGGCAGGAGGAAATGATATGGGGGCGGCTTCATCTGCCCCCATACCATTTTCGGTTACAGGACTTTTTATTAGGCAAGCAAAGCATCAATAATAACATCAGTTGTTGTTGAAGTTGCAGCAGACACGCAGCATGCATAAAGCTAAAGGTCTGACTCAGAGAGTTTTCTGTTTTCAATGATGAAATGCTGTTGGTTTAGTGGTGACACAACTGTAGTTAGTTAGTAGCAGTAGTAGTGTTTCAAATCATTTTAAATATAGGCACTTTAATTTGAAATATCTTGGGTTGTTTCGCATGCCATCGTGTTTGGTGGGGCAGTCGGTGCATTTCGGAAGACATTGCCACCCCATGCCCATGCCTAGATCCACCCCTAACTGGTCCACTATGCGGCAGTTGGAACAAGTGTTTGGGGTCAGTGTGTATCCAACAGTGCAGCGGCTTATTGCTAAGGGTCTCCGGTTGCATTTGGCAGCCGGCCCTCTTCTTCTTCTTCTCCCCCACATCCGCACATACTGTAAGGCACGTGCACGGCACGTGCACGCCGACGAATACAGCACATTGCCAGTTTCACCAATTGATCTGCTGCAGAGTTTCCAAATCTTGTGTCTTTATTTTAGATTGGATCAATCAGACGTTATCTCCAGAGTGGGTGGGTGGGGGTTGTTGACGATTTGATTAAATTGAGATACATTCTCTGTCTTATTGGCACGAAGCAAACGTCAGACTTTATCACTCTTGACGCCGTTATTTGCTGACAGCTTTGTGTGTGCCAACATTCTCTTTTTAGCAGACGTTTTAAGCAGACGCTCTTCTTCACAGCAATTTTTGTACAAAGCGCCACAAGCCCTAGTCAACAAACGACAAGGGGTAACCGTGCATGAATTAGACGTACAGACAAGAAAGTATAACAAGGATACCGGATATAATCTGTCTAAAAAAAAAACAACATCCCATGCCAGCTTAATAGCACTTCTTGGCATTATGTCGGCAAACTGCCACTGAATAAGCGAAGCGGCCTATACGGCAGCGTATGCTGTAGCTTGCATCCATCGCTATCAACAGCATCTTTCACACTGTCAAGAGCCTCCCTTTGTTACAGTTTCTCATTAGCAAAATTCAATTTAATCTAGCCCTTCTCTCTCTCTCTCTCTCTCTCTCTCTCGCTCGCTCTCTCTCTCGCTCTCTCTCTCTCGCTCGCTCTCTCTCTCATATCAAACAAGCTATTGCATTTTTTTTTATTTCTGGCAGCTCACGAGCTGATTAACAAATACGAGGTGCGTTTCGGCTGGCTATAGCAGCGGCCCACTGGGACAGGAACCAGCTACCCAATTACTGTGTTCTGTGGCCACAAGCTGTTAAGCCCAAAATGCAAGTAGTGCTAATGCTCAATACAAAAAAAAATCCACTTAAATGCTCACTGCTTAATACCCCTGTTGTTGAGCCCCTCCTCAGAATCACTGGGGGGGGGGGGGTAATTGGCATCTAGTTTGTATATGTTCCTGGTGTGTAAAACTCTTCAATTAAAGCAACATGGGGAGAAACCACAGGGCGCCATGCATGAGTTGCTCCCCGTTGGTTTCCCGGGAGGGAATGCTTATATCCGGGCGTAATGATGTGGCAACTGTATTGAAATATCTTTTTTTTTGTTTTATATGGTTTAAAAAAAATCAAAGTGTCATTATGAAAACAAAAAATATTGTATCGTATCGCTTGACTGTATTATATAAATTTGCAATGTAAATAGTTGGTACCAATATCGCTACCAGTAAGTACTTATTGCATTGTGTTTAGCAATTTTAAGAAGAAAACCACATCTTGTGTTAAAATACAATGTCCACCTATATGCCAGTTTTGCCAATGTTTTTTTTTTTTTTTACCTACAGTATTTATATCCATTATGCTACATTTTGCCTTAAAACACCTTCAGTATCCACATGTTTCACACATGTTTAATGCATTTGCTAAATAGTTACTGTATCGATTTTAGATCATCGAATCGTATCGTATGGCCAGAATGAACCACTATCGTCCATACATTGTATCGTTATATCAATTACAAATCTTCACCTTCTACGACCGGGCAATGCACCGCATCAGTATTGTATCAATAATACGATAGAATTGTCTTTTTGTGGTTGCCTCATTGCTTCAATCACTTTCTGATTCATAACCTATACGGAAAAAAAAGTGCCCCCGCTGCACATATATAACGTATAATGACTCACAGACCTACAGGGGCCTGGCATCATGGGATATGTGTTAGGGTGTATTATGGAATTGATGCGATCATATACAGTATAAACCCCCCCAAGGTATAGGATTATTGGCGGAGAGCGAGAGATGGGCTGTGACAGCCGACACGGCACACCGGAGGCTGTTCCTGGGGAACTGGGGCGGATGTAACTTGTCCCATTTGGGGGGGCAAGAGAACATGTTGGAAGGACAAGAGAAAATGGTATGGGGGCGGCTTCATCGCCCGTGGCGCGAAGCTCCACGGGCGATGAAGCCGCCCCCATACCATTTTCGGTTACAAGACTGTTATTAGTCAAGTAAAGCATCAATAATAACATCAGTTGTTGATGAAGTCGCAACAGACACGCAGCATGCATAAAGCTAAAGGTCTGACTCAGAGAGTTTTCTGTTTTCAATGATGAAACGCTGTTGGTTTAGTGGTGCCAAAATTGTAGTTAGTATAGTAGTGTTTCAAATCATTTTAAATATAAGCACTTTAATTTGAAATATCTTGTTGTTTTGCATGGCATCATGTTTGGGGGGGGGGGGGGGGGGGGGGGGGGGGGGGGGGGCAGACTGGGTATTTAGGGGGGGGGCATTGCCCCCCCCATGCCCATGCCTAGATCTGCCCCTGCTGGGGAAACTGACTGAACAGTTTGAGCTGTAAGAGGACTGGAGGGGCGACAGCTGCAGGAGAGAGTTTTTTTTTAACAACTTAGATCAGGCTGAACTAAAACTTACTCTGCGTCGCCACTATGGCTCTCAGGCGGATGTGGAGAGCTTGCACGACATTTAGTCTTTGGATTTGTTGACAAAAAATCCATATGCTGGCGCAGTGGTTAGTGCCGTCGCCTCACAGCTAGAAGGTCCTGGGTTCGATTCCCGCTGGGGACGACGCTGCTGTGGGTGCTGGCGGAGTGTCTCCTCCTCCGTCTCATCAGTGCCCATATATACCCGTCGCGGAGTTGGCTCCCCTATGGTAGATACATACATGCAGTAATCCTGGACTCTAAACTGCTTCCCACCTGGAACTGGTTGGAATAACGTGTTCCTTCCACACGCTACATCCAACCACATGTCCAACCATCCCTGGTCCAACCAGGGAAACTGCCTATTAGGTGACAAGAAGCCATCTTGGACTCCTCATGCATTGAAGGAAGCATGAGCCCAGTCTGCTGCTTCCCCAGGTTGGCGGAAGGATTGTGTAGAGCCCAGGATCATATTAGGAATTGGCACTGGGTGATAAAAAAATGGTTAAAAAATTGTGGGGATATAAATTAAAGGGGAATTCCACCCATTTTCAACATTTTTCTGAGAGTGTACAAATGTGAACCAAATGGACCCGCTAGGGTCCCGTTGTACAGTCTAAGGAGAAAAAAAAAGAACCTAAAAGAAAAATCATTATATGGTGAAACACAACTTTACGTCATCAAGTTGTGTTTCGCCATGTTAACAATTATTTTCAGACCTCCATTTCTAGGAAACACAGAATTGGGGAAACTTTTCAACATGTCCACACATCTGTAAGATATATTAATGACATCGTAAAATGTTGAAAATGGTTGGAATTCCCCTTCAAGAAAATAAAAATCCATATCAGGGGTTGACACTAAGGTCTCGGAGGCACTTGCCCATCGGGCAAGTGCAAGTCAGGTTCTACTTGCCCTCGGCTCATGGTCACTTGCCCCCTAAAATATATAGGGGGCAAGTAAATATACATTTCAGTAAATATACATTTCAGCACCACGGTCAGAGTCACTACAGCTACCACAACAGAAAGCTCATTTCAGCACCACGGACAGAGTAACAGAAAGCTCATTTCAGTACCACGGACAGAGTCACTACAGCTACCATAACAGAAAGCTCATTTCAGCACCACGGACAGAGTCTCTGCAGTCAGGTTCTACTTGCCCTCAGCTCATGGTCACTTGCCCCCTAAAATATATTGTAAATTTTGCAGATGTAACTCTTGAGAACGTAAAAATGAGACCAAATGGACCCTTGCGGGTCCATTTGGTCACAAATGGTCACAAGCGGGCAAGTGTTAGTGTCAAGCTCTGCATATACAGTACCTGTACAAGTACTGGTGTTTGTTACATATCCGTCAAAAAGGATGAAACACACACACACAAAAAAGAAAAAATCTCAAGAGCTTACTGTGGCGCCAAGTCTCACCAATTTGTACCATCCACATACACACACACATGGATGGTTTGGGTCTAACATTTCAGATCATCCCGCAAGATACTTGACAGATTTCTCTTCAAATGTTTGTCACGGCAGGACAAAAGAGAGGTCTTTGTAGATGATTCCGCGGGACGGGTTCTGTCGAAGTTGATGGCGTTTGATCTTGAGTAGGGAGAGGGGTGTGCGATTTCGTTTAACTTGCTTCGTGCCAGTCAGAAGTCTTCAACTCACTGCAGCAGCAGTGTCTGTCTGGAGCAACGCTTGGATCAGATGACATGTGTACTGGGCTCAAGACAGACTGCAACAGTAGCGATTTCAATCGCATAGCCAAGACAAGTTGGCACACACAAACACTGTGCGATGGACGATGCACAAGCAACGCACATCAATGAACCCTTCCCTCTTCTCCCCTAGATATACCACCAGTCCAACATGTCTCCCTGAATGGACTGAGTGGTTGTTGACGTAGAATCAACATGCCATCTTGTCTTTCGATCCTGAATTATTTCTCACAGTCCACACCAGTACTAGTCCCATAGCAAGCTTTTCACCCCTACACCAGTTACATCTCACATACAACTACTGTAAAGTTTAGTTTCACAACTTTTACCATGCCTGAGAGGTCATTTTGACCGTTTTTTGACCCATGAAGCTTTCAGAAGGTTCTCCTTCAGCGACCATTATCATCCATCATCATTCGATCATCTCAGAAATCTTGGTAATCTGGAATTTAAGTAAAGTGTTAAATTCTTGAGAAATAAGTAAGCCTTGTCGAGCCACGAGGCCCACGTGCCAGGAGCAGATCAGCTTGGGCTCCTCATGCAATGAAGGAAGCATGAGGCCAGTCTGCTGCCTTTCCCCAGGTTGGCGCAGGGTTGTGGTGTAGAGCCCAGATCACATAATTGGCACTGGGTGAGGAAAGAAAATGCATTACAAAATCGAGGGATAAAAATTTTAGAGAAACATACGTTTTTTTGTTTTGTTTTTGTCAGAAAACCTGTCATGAGTTAGTAGACGTTTTACAGAATCGACCTCTGTGTCTAAATGGGGTTTTAGAGCAGGCTGTGTGTGTGACAGCTACCCAGCAGCCATTGCGGCTGGCGGGCGGACGGCGGTATAGCGTGATTGGCAGCCGACCAGGTGCTCGGCGGTGACCCGGGGAACAGGAGGGGATTTAAGAGAGGTTAGGGAGCGGCCCGCCGCCCATCAGTGGAGGGTTAGACCGCCAACCGCGTGTCATATTTCCAGACTTAACACCCCGCGTTTTATCCCCCCAAAGACCCCCCCCCACTATGCTTTTAATGAAACCTCCCCCCAACCTTCGACTCCGTTCATCCCTACGTTTTCATTCGCTTAACCTTCCGATCCCCACCCGTTCCACTTTGCCCCGGTCCAACTTGGACTCAATATTTTTTCCTCTCCCCTTATAGGGCCCTGCTCTCTCTCTCTGTCTCTCTCTCTCTGTCTCTCTCTCTCTCTCTCTCTCTCTCTCTCTCTCTCTCTCTCTCTCTCTCTCTCTCTCTCTTGTCTGTCTCTCTCTTTGTCTGTCTCTCTCTCTCTCTCTCTGTCTCTCTCTCTCTCTCTCTCTCTCTCTCTCTCTCTCTCTCTCTCTCTGTCTCTCTCTCTCTCTCTCTCTGTGTGTGTGTGTGTGTCTCTCTCTCGCTCTGTCTCTCTCTCTCTCTCTCTCTCTCTCTCTCTCTCTCTCTCTCTCTCTCTCTCTCTCTCTCTCTCTCTCTCTCTCTCTCTCTCTCTCTCTCTCTCTCTATTGCTGCCTCTGTCCATCTCTCTTCTCCTGTCAATCTGCTGCTGAGGGTAAATAAAGAGGAGGTTATGAGGGTCTGTCCGGCCTGAACCCCATCCATCACACCGCCACTTAATACTCACAGCTGTCACTGTGTGTGTGTGTGTGTGTGTGTGTGTGTGTGTGTGTGTGTGTGTGTGTGTGTGTGTGTGCACGTGCACGTGCACGTGCGCGCGTGCGCGTGCGTGATAGTGTGTTTGAGAGAGACGAGAGAGGGAGAGAGAGGGAGAGACATGGTGTATGTTTGTGTTTATCTATTAAAGTCGCTACTTGAAATACACTACTTTTTTACAGAGTATATTCAGGAGTGTTTTTGCCATTTGGCAGACAAGGCAGTTGCCTGGGGCACCATGGCGGGAGGGAGGCACTGGGGCAACCACCAGCCATACTTTAAAAGCATAGTAGGCTAATAAGAGAAAATGCCAGCACTGATTAAATGTCCTGTCTTCCTCAGCGTTGACAACGCTGAGGAAGACCGCACAGGTCGAAACGCGTTCGTTGCTGTTCACTGCTAGAGGTAAATAAAGAACATTAGAAAGGACATTTAATGAGTGCTGGCATTTTCTCTGTTTTCCACGTATATCTTTGAGCCTTGCACCTGGAAGGATATTTTTTAACATGGAGTGTTGCGGGTTGTCTGCTCCGGCAGCTCTGCTTGTTTTCTTAGTAGGCTAATAATCCTAATATTGATAAATACATTATATTTGTCCTCTATAACTAGAATTGCACATTTAAAACATAATGTTTTTAGTTTAAAATAGTTCATATTTTTATCCCTTGGGGGGCTCCATTTTGCTGTGCCTGTGGTAAGTATGACGTCACAGGAGATTTTCTTTCTACAATGTCACAGGAGAAAATCTTGCCTAGGGCTCCAAATTGCTTGGAAACGCCACTGGCTCAAATTCTTCTCTAAATGCCCCCAATGAAAAGCACAATAGCAGCAGGTGCTCTATGAAATGAAGACGGCATTTAATTGCTAAATGCATGTGCCCCGTGTGCACATGCCGAACTCTAGTCTACAGAGGTATCCATTTTGCTGAATCTGACAGTAGTTTACTGAATCGTTAACCTTTTTTACAGTAGCTTTTTACTCTCAAGTCTTGAACGGAGCTATTTTTGTCAACATGGACAAGAGCGGTGCTGGCTGGTGACGTACTATACCAGCAACAACGTGGCTACGTAACAGCTGACGTCCAGAGTGATTTGCAAAGTGACATTTCCGATGCGTGGAACGGGAGCAAATCAGGCCGGATCCCAGGTTACTAGTACTGCAAAACTGAAAAAATAGACGAGGATGAGCATTTTCAGTGCTGTCTCTTGGGCCTGTCTTAACTCTGCCTGCCATGACTGCAAATTAGGGGATAGAATCCTAACGGCATTCCCCAGACGGACTGCGTGTGTCCAACGTCGAAACTGTGAATATGAGTCACTGAATATTATGACAATACTCCAACGGAGAAAGACACAAAAAAAGCAGATGGGAGTATAGCGAGGAGGATTCTTTTCTTCGCTCCAACAAAAGCATCGCTAATGAGCACAACCACACTTAACACGCTGATAGCTATTAAGAATTCATGTACTGTATTTAAGAATGACGGTTTTGTGAAGAAGTCAGAGACTTGAGAATGACAAAGTAAAGCGTGTACAATTAACTGCTCTTTCTAAATACATCTTTCGGTCATGTTCATTTTTATTGTGGTTAGAGTGTCCGCCCTGAGACCTGGGAGGTCGGGGTTCGATTCCCGGCCGGGTCATAGCAGAGACTCTAAAAATCGGACCCAATTCCTCCCTGCTTGGCACTCAGCATCAAGGGTTGGTTGCAACATATTGACGGTCATGTCCAGTACATTAAGCTGCCTTATTTTCACTTGATGGGTTTGGGGGGGAACTCGGTCCTCAGGCTTACTTCATATGCGCTGCGAAGACAAAAGCCTGGGCACAAACTATGGCCGGGAAACATCCGTCATTTCCCTCCGGATACGCTATTTTCCTGACCAATCACAGCACTTGTTTCAGTCGTGGAGAATGTAAACTGATTAGTATAGGTTCTACCGGCGTCAATGTCATCCCTACCCTTAAGCGGTAGTTCTGGCCAAATACTGCCATTTTTCGCTGATAGACTCTATAGCACATGGTTTTCAACCAGTGATACGGGGACTAACAGTGGTCCTTGAGAGAGTTCCAGGTGGTCCCCAGCTAAATGATGGACAGGTGGTTAACCAAAGCGCAAACATGAAACCAAATATTCATCTGAATTAGCCCAAGTCTACACAACTACAGAATGTGGAAGAGTAATGGTAATTTTGGTCTGTTTGTTTTGCCTGTTGTGTTTCCCCAAATCCAGCCTGGAATTGTGGATAAAAAAGAAAATAAATCTTTAGTTTTGGGGTCTGTGGGGCTAAGATGTCATCAAAAGGTGGCCTGTGGCTCAAATTCTGAATAAATAGTGGGTCCTGGTATGATAAAGGTTGAAAACCCCTGGCTTAGATAATAAAGCCGTCCCCTCCCACACCCAGACTGTTGTCCCTAAAAGGCAGCAGGTGAAAAAATCCTGTTCATAATAATAATGGACACAGATATCGAAATGGGTTTGTCGCTTAGATAACCAACAGCTGTTTCTTTTGATAGCCATTAATGTCATTCCCCTGGGGACAACATGTTATGAAACAGATTAATGGGGAGAGGTCACAGGACAGATACTGTTTTGGAACGTTCACGTGAGGACACAGGCTTAAAGGAGAATTCCTCACTTCCAGATTTAAACATTTTACTATGTCATTGATGTACCTTCGAGGTGTTGGGTAAACATGATAAAAACGTTCCCCCATTCTCTGTTCTCAAGAAATGCAGGTCTGAAGAAAACCACTAACATGGTGAAACATCATCAAGATGTATTTTCACCATGTTAATGGATTTCTTTAGACGCGTCTTTTTTTCTGAAAGCGTACAAATGTACGCTCTCAAAAAAAATGTTGAAAATGGGTGGAATTCCTCTTTAAAGGAAAATTCCCTTATTTTCAGTTTTAGATTTATTTTCTAAAAAAAGTAGGTCCAGTTGTTGTGAAAACTCCTTATCGGCTGTTTCTCCTACCATTTCCACTTCCACTCCAAAATGTTGTCTCTCATTGTCTCTCCACCATGTCATTATTGTGCCGGCACTCACTCTCTCCCTTTTGGTTTAGCCGTGGTTCAACCATGAACCGTGCACCCCATCCACCGAGACGGCTGAATCATGGCTGAACCTAAATTAGAAGTGTCAGCACACTATTGACATGTCGGAGAGACGATATAGCAAAACAAAAACATGCAGCGAAGGGAATAGGTGCATTTGAACAACACCCCATAGCCCCATTCTAAGTTTAAGGTGGGGTAGGAAAAACAGCCAATCAATAAGGAGTTTTTTTTTCTCCCACAAAATACTACATACTACTAGCGTGATGTGAAAGGTCATTGAAAATGTGAGATTAAGGACATAAGATTTATTCATATTCTGCATCAGTGTCTTCAGTTGTCTTTTTAGGATCAGATCTCCCTCCTTCTTACCTTTCCCTGCATGTCTCTCTCTCTCTCTGTCTCACTCTCTGTCTCTCCCTCTCTCTCTCCCTCTCTCTCTCCCTCTCTCTCTCTCTCTCCCTCCTCTCTCTCTCTCTCTCTCTCTCTCTCTCTCTCTCTCTCTCTCTCTCTCTTCTCTCTCTCTCTCTCTCTGTCTCTCTCTCTCTCTCTCTCTCTCTCTCTCTCTCTCTCTCTCTCTCTCTCTCTCTCTCTCTCTTTCTCTCTCTCTCTCTCTCTGTCTCTCTCTGTCTCTCTCTGTCTCTCTGCCCCCCCCCTCTCTCTGCCCCCCCTCTCTCTGTCTCACTCTCTGTGTCTCACTCTCTGTCTCTCACTCTCTGTCTCTCCCTTTCTCTGTCTCTGTCTCTCTCTCTCTCTCTCTCTCTCTCTCTCTCTCTCTCTCTCTCTCTCTCTCTCTCTCTGTCTCTCTCTCTCTCTCGTTCAGACGTGTTAATCCCTGATACACCCATCGTTGACATTCATTTTTAATTTGCATTTCACTGGCCTCTCAAGGCTTTTAACATGTTCCCAGCCTCCCACTAGCTTCAGAGAACATTGTGTACCGTGTACCGCTGGCCCCTGGAAAGCAGGCTACGCCGTTAGGTCACGTTTATCTGAGCCGCGTATGTGCATTCCAGTCTCAGCACTTTATGGCCGACACCATGATTGAACGTTACGTTCTGAAGACATGAAGGCACCACTTCAGACATCCTTGAAAGACACATGGAAGACTCTTCAAAAGATCATGTGCGACTTAAAGATTCCCATAGTGTGCCGTGTGGATTTTATCTGGTAATTGTGGTTATTCAGATGATGGATGGTTATTCCGGCAATAAGTCAAAGTCTGTGCGTGTCCTATAAGCAACGGCTTCTAAACATTTCACGTCACGGGATGAAAAAAGGGACAGGTGGCTGGGGGGTCTGCGGGAGGGAGGGGGTCCGTAGTGATGTGGGGACGGCGGACGGTCTGTGTTCTAGCACCGCTGCCATGGCTTTGTCAATGATGTCATGGCCGAGGCGTCCCAGCAGCACGCAACCACTTCACACGGGTGTGATTTTTGTGAATTAATAGATGCACGCCGCCATTTGCCAATGCTCGTACTCGTGCGTTCTCCCAAGTTTTCCTTTTGTAAATGGCGTCGAGTGAAAGATCCTCAACCTGTGCTGTGCAAGTGAGGAATTTTTTCCACGTGTTCCAATCCCGGGGGATTTTTTACGAACGGTGAACGAACGTAGCACCGAGTATATGCCACAAATTTATGACACGACTCTGCTGCTCTCTCTCTCTCCCAGGCATTTATCAGTTACCGTGGTGTTTTAAGAGCGCCAGGAGAAAACGAATAGAATCTTCACCCTGCTGAAGATGTATATATGCAATTTTCGAGAGAATATATTCCAAAAGATTTTTCAACGGAGATAATCAAGGCCGCGCTGAGGCAGACGAGTGGATCGGTGGATGCCGAGCGGCTTCCAGTTGACGTTACCTCTTTGCGTCTCGGGGGAGATCCGCAGAGTGGGGCGATTGCAGCGTTGCAAAGCCCTGCGTGTGGATATTCTATCATCGGATGTGTACCCGCATTCTGTCGAGGTTGCTGCACCTCTGAGCGATTGGGGAGATAAAGCCGCGCACTACCGGCGCCCTGCATAGGTTTGTCAACTACCTGGGAAAAAAGCACACCCATCCATAGGCGGATCGAGAAATTATGGGCCCCTGGGCCGCTGCCACCATACGCTGCCACCTCCACTAGAGTTTTTTATATGGTTCACAATGTGGCACTTAATGTCTGTACAAACACATAACAATCATGACATATTACGGTAGTATTCAACCAGAGGTCTGGCGACCACCTGGAACCACTTGGGGTGGTTCTAGGTGGTCCCCAGCTAAGTTGATGTAAAGTTTATTAACCAGATGTAACTCTCGAAAGCATAAAGTGTTTGGTTTCATGTTTACACTCTGAAGAGTTAAAGCATTCATCATCTGAATTAGTCCCAAGTCTACACAACTAGAGGATGTAGATTAATGGTCATTTTGATCTGTATGTTGGACTGTTTTGTTTCCCAAAAAAGCAAAAGTTTTGGGGTTTGTGGGCCTGAAATGTCCTCAAATGGCGGTTCATGGTCTCCCCCACCTAGACCAGGGGCCCCTGGTCCTGGGGCCCAGTGAGGTAATCCTCCCCTGCACCCATCCCTCATTTCTTGGAAAGAATATAAAGGGTGACAAAAAAAGTAAAATCTCACTGTAGCGTACATTATATTTCATATTCTGGAAGTAACATTAGCCAAAAAGACCATACAGTAGATTGACTATTTGGTGTAGTCACTAATGAGTCCAGACTTAGAGGGATTTGCTGGTTTCAACCTGTATTATAGCAGCGAGCGGTGAGCTTTGAACAGGTGAGATTTGTGTCATTGATTCCTAAAAAAGAGCGCAAGCGTCGTCCCTTATCGGTTCAGCGAGGGACGCGTCTTTCATCAAGTCTCCAAATAAGAGGTCGTTGCTTATCGCCAGGGACACTTGGCAACCCGTTACCGCATACACTCTCTTCCTTTCTCGCTTATTGAGGCAGAAGGGCACCGCACGTGCACCGTGTGCATAGTAGTAGGGGGGGGGGGGTATTATACGGTAGTGAAGCGGGTCGCAGACACCGGCTCCATCAAATGCAGACGGATCAATGGAGGTCGCACACATGATTAACTAGCTTAGTTCAGTGGTTTTCAACCTGTGTTGTTGGCACGGGTGTTTTTGCCTCTAGGCAGACCAGGCAGTAGCCTGGGGCACCATGAGGAGGTTTTCAACCAAATTGATCCATTTGGATTCATGTTTACACTCTCAAGAGTTAAAATATTCATCTGAATTAGCCCAAGTCTACACAACTAGAGAATGGAGAAGATTAATGGTCATTTGCAGTATGATCTGTATGATTGACTGTTTTGTTTCCCAACACCAGCCTTGAATTGTGGACCAAAGCAAAATAAATCTTTAGTTTTGGGAGTTTGTGGGGCAAAATGGTGGTCCGTGGCCAAAATGCCGAATACATGGTGGGCCTTGGTATATCAAAAAGGTTGAAAACCCACTGAAATAAACTCACATTGTGCTCACCCGTCTTCCCACTATAACGTTGTTGGCGTAGTGGCACACATACTGCTCGTCCCCTTTTTCCTCTACTGCAGGGGTTTTCAAACCTTTTTGTTACCAGGGCCCACCAATTATTCAGCATTTGAGCCACGGACCACCATTTGAGGACATTTTAGCCCCACAGACCCCAAAACTAAAGATTTATTTTGCTTTTGTCCACAATTCCAGGCTGGATTTGGGAAACAAAACAGGCAAAACATACAGACCAAAATGACCATTAATCTTCTAGTTGTGTAGACTTGGGCTAATTCACATGATGAATATTTTAACTCTTGAGAGTGTAAAAATGAAACCAAATGGACCCGCAAGGGTCCATTTGGTTTCATTTTTACGTTCTCAAGAGTTACATCTGGTTAACCAGCTTAGCTGGGGACCACCTTGAATCCTCTCAGGGACCACTGGTGGTCCCCGGACTACTGGTTGAAAACCCCTGCTTTTGGGAAAGAGAACCTGAAATGTAAATGCCTTATTCTTTTCTCTGGTACGGTTCAGGGCGAGAGGAGGACGAGCAGTAGGGACACTAGGAAGAGGTTTGCAGGGTGAAAATGGATGCCGCAGGGTAATGCAGCACAACACTGTTTAAACAAAGCCACCACAGCGGGGGGAATGTGCTGCGGTTTCAACCCCGCGACTCTCCCACCGGTGGGACGGCGGCGATAATGAGGGATGGGATCCAACCGGGTTGCAGGATGACCCCCCACCCCCCACTGCTCAAGAAACCTGTGCAAGGACGAAAAAGACAAATTAGCGCGGAGGAATTCACAGTGGGATTCAAACAGGGAATAGGCAAGATAATCAAAATAATGAAGGAAGTCCGCACACAGATAAGCTCCACAGTGTTTATTAAATTAAAACACCGAAAGTGTCACGACGTTTCGGCCATGTTTGGCCTTCATCAGGTGATGAGGATGGCAAGACAAAGACAAGACCTTATGGGTAGTCTGATGTGTCACATGACCACAGACAAGACAATAGGCAGATCACTTAATTGTCTGACACACCTCTCCTTTAAGTGATATATACACCCACCAACTTCAAACAAAACAATGCACAATAGTACAGCCTAGTGGCTAAAACCTGCTGCATGCAATGTTTAAAAGTGTTTTTAACCATTTCCCTATAGGATCACCAGTATTGGGATTTTTTTTAAGGTTTTTTAGATTTTTACAATTTTTTACTAATTTTATACTTTTGGTACCAAAAGTGTGATTTTTAAAAAAAAAAATTCAATCTGACTCTGCTTTCCAATCTGTGTACCAGGGACCACCACAAATTGTGTACAAGCGGGCACCTAACCTGAGATCCATACTCGTTAGATCGGACCATAATCCACACAGTAACCCGCACTTTCCTGGACAATAAAATTCCCATGGGCAACTTTAAATGTGGGTCCTGCACACAATGCAACTTCACGACTAGATGTGAAACTTTCAACCACCCGCACACTGGGAAGCCCATAAAAATTAAAGGAACGATTACATGCTCTACATCCAATGTGATATACATGCTTACCTGCCCTTGTGGTCTCTCATATGTCGGTCAAACCAGCCGAGCTCTCAAGACTCGGATAAGTGAACACAGATCCAACATTAGACTGAAAAATCCCAAGAGCCCAGTAGCCATTCACTTTAACACTATGGGACATCCGGTAGCATCACTCAGGTACATTGGAATAGAGAAGGTACTTCTGCCAAGGAGAGGCGGGGACATCCGTAGCCTTCTCACAAAGCGAGAAACGTACTGGATATATACTCTCAGAAACTCTACAACCCAATGGACTAAATGAAGACTTTGACCTGTCTGCTTTCTTGTAAACTTTTGCTTCCAAACATATGTACTGTAGTTTCCCAGGAATTACATTCATCTTCACCTTTTCTATTTTTTGATAATGTTTAATGGTTTATCTAAGACCTTTGCGGTCTGTACAGTGGGCCCAGAGCCCCTAATGGTGGTTATTCTCTAATTCATTTTTATTAGTCGATTGGTATGCCTTAGACCTTCTGGGTCTGTACAGTGAGCTAAGGATAGTGGTTGATCTTAACATTTATATTTATCTCTACTCTTCCCCTTTTGAATTTTGCCTCGTGGTATATGTAAGACCCTTAGGGTCTAGATAGTGTTGTCACTCCTAGGTCTCTCGTTAGTCCCTTTACTTCTTTTAGGGAGCATCAGGCTCTTAAAATGTTTTTTAAAAAATCACACTTTTGGTACCAAAAGTATAAAATTAGTAAAAAATTGTAAAAATCTAAAAAACCTTAAAAAAATCCCAATACTGGTGATCCTATAGGGAAATGGTTAAAAACACTTTTAAACATTGCATGCAGCAAGTTTTAGCCACTAGGCTGTACTATTGTGCATTGTTTTGTTTGAAGTTGGTGGGTGTATATATCACTTAAAGGAGAGGTGTGTCAGACAATTAAGTGATCTGCCTATTGTCTTGTCTGTGGTCATGTGACACATCAGACTACCCATAAGGTCTTGTCTTTGTCTTGCCATCCTCATCACCTGATGAAGGCCAAACATGGCCGAAACGTCGTGACACTTTCGGTGTTTTAATTTAATAAACACTGTGGAGCTTATCTGTGTGCGGACTTCCTTCATTATTTTGATTATGTTTTTTTAGTCCAGCACCAGAGCTGAATTTGGATGTGCGCATGCCCCTGTTCTTTAATAGGCAAGATAATGGCATAAGTCTTTTTGCAACGTTCCATCCCCGCACGCACACACGGACCCGCAACTTCTTTTTTCTTCCTCCTTTCATTTTCTCTTTCACTGATGTGTCGTCGTGCCTCCACTGTCTTCTGCAGTGAGTGATTTTCTTTCTCTTAACTGTATGTGCGCTGCTGTTTATTGAACGTGGGAGGATCTCTGTTCAATCTCACAGATGCAGCGCAGGGATCACGTTGCAGCGTGCTATGAGACATGTAAACAGCCAGTGTTTGTGTGTGGCGTTTGGCTGTGTTGGCGTTGTTGTTGTTTAGATTGAGAGTTGTGACAACTTTGTTCACTTAGAAG
Organism: Benthosema pterotum; assembly: GCA_039105355.1. Classification (NCBI taxonomy): domain Eukaryota; kingdom Metazoa; phylum Chordata; class Actinopteri; order Myctophiformes; family Myctophidae; genus Benthosema; species Benthosema pterotum. The sequence goes on along the minus strand of CM076981.1, from coordinate 40,824,770 downwards.
GGCCAGTTCAATAGCGCTTTCTTTTCATTGTTAACTCCTTGACAGATTTTGCCACAACTTTTGGAGTGATTGATTAGTCTGCTTATCACTCCAAAAGTGGTTTTTAGGCTTTGTTTTGTTGTTAACAAGCTCATTATCTCACTGTGCACCGCCTGATGATTGCACTTTAAAAACCCAGAAAACGCCTCGCATTCGTATAGTTTAAAACTACGATTGATAAATGATATAACTTTAAATGTGTGCATCTCTGAATGAGCGAACTGGGAGTGAAATGTGAAAATACAGGCTGTTTTGTCAAATGTATTTTTAAAAAAAGTGAAACTCATTTTATGTTTTCTCTTAAAGTAGACACCTTAAGCTGTCTTTGGATATCATTCATTTGCACAAATTCACAACAGACAATTCTTCATAAATTGTTTTGTCACTATTGAGCCTAATTTTGCCTGGGGTTCCAAATTGCTCAGAAACACCACTGACCTCAGAATGTGGTTTTTCAAAGCCTGTGTTGTGTTGCTTTTTGCTGCTCACACTTGATAAAACCTGCTGGAGAAATGAGATTTTGGCATCCAGCCTGAACGTAGCCTTCCACTCTGAGGTAACCTTTTCCTTGCGCTGTCTGATTGAGCACCCATGTCAAATCCATGTGACACCGCATTGCAAAATCAATTCAAGTCCAGAAATAATAAAATAAATGAACTACCGTGGACGCATTTTTGGCACGAACACCAAACCCATCCATAGCGAAGCACATTACTCCTCATCCTCGCGCGCGTCGCCGGCGACTATACAGTATTTGGACAAAGTGTTTTTGATTTTGCTTAGAAGACATTTATGAATGAATGTTAGCACATTGGCCAGATTGATTTCTTTCTCCTTGTCTTTGGCGTTCGAATAATCCTTCTTTTTTTTAATAGTTTCCGTGATGTGAGGGTTTAAATCCACCAAGGCTTCTCCACGACAACAGCCGTGAATCGATTAGTGTTATAATTAGAGAGGCATGGCCGTTGTACAAATTCCAATAAATCACCCGTTGAACAGCATCCAGTGGGAATGGTCTCCATTACTTTACCTATCAAACTCTTGTCAGTCAAATATGTATTTTGAGTTTTAAATGTAATATACACACCGTGGCGTTTCTAAGCAATTTGAGGCCCAAAGAAAGATTTTCTCGACGTCATACCCGACATACTGTACAGGCACAGTAAAATCATTTTTAAACTAAAGAACATATTGTATGTGTTTTAAATGTTCAATTGTAGTTATAGTGTACATCTATAATGTATTTATCCATGAGGCTTATTAGAATGACATCCTTTTAAAGCATGTCTGGTGGTCATGGTGCCCCCCATGGCGCCCCAGGCAACTGCCTAGTCTGCCTAGTGGCAAAAACGCCCCTGTACATACACTATATACTGTATACAGTACGTAGAGGCTACTGGCTATTTGATAGACATTGAATCGATGGGTGCATGCCGTGCTCATCGTTTCTTCAATAAATAATGAAATCACCATGATACAACGCATTATTAAAACGACAACTACAACTCAAACCCCGTTTTTTAGCTGTCTGGGTAAATCTAATTTTAGCAACCCACCCAACCACCCACCCACGGGGGGGGTTGAATAACGGCCCTGCAGGGTTTCAAAAGCAGCATTATGAATCATGGCTGACAAAATCCCCTTGACGGCCTTCACGGGTCCAGCAGACATTTCATTTCTCAGCCGCCTGCCCCTGCCGCGCTTTTCGACCGTTTCAACATGGCGCCGCAACCCCCCCCATGTCCGTCCGTCCATCCAAGCGCCGTGCGGGGCTCCTGCTCACTCATGGGTTAACCCAGTTTCATTACCGCCGTTGCTTCATTTGACTCCCATCTATTCTACCCTCGGGGCGTGAGGCGCACGCACACACATGCGCCGCCATGTGTGTGTGTGTGTGTGTGTCAACCTGTCAGGGCCCAGAGACCTGGGGAGCGATTTACGCCAGGGCCAGCCAGCCTGATGTAAATTCAACCTGCGTTTTTAGTATGAGCCGTGGTGCATGATGAACTCCCTAGCCTTGCTACGGGGCATGGAGCGGAATGCGTTCGGTCAGCCGGCATCTCCAAACAAATCAAACCTAAGGGAGAGAGAGGTCCAGTGTTGTTTTTTTTGGCAGGCGTTTTTTAGATTTAGTCAGTCTTAATCTTTTGGACGAAAAGCCTATTTAATTTAGTCATTTCTATCCTTGATAGTTTTAGTCTAGTTCTAGTCGACGCGAACTCAAAGAGGTTTTAGTCAGTTTTAGTCTGTGGAAAATCAAAACCTTTTGTCCCATGTTAGTAGAAGAATTTAAATGAAAACATGTATTTAAAGTACTTTAATGAAGTCAGAGTATAATAACTAGGCATAGTATGTTCTGGTGTTAGACCTGGTTGCTTATTTTTCCTAAAAAAAGAAAGAAAAAAAAAAAAAAGCAACACCAGTGTTGTTTTTGGCAGGTATTTTTTTTAGATTTAGTCAGTTTAGTAGTCTTTTGGACGAAAGGCTTGTTCCTTTTAGTCACATTTCACTCATTTCTATTCATGATGGTTTAGTCTAGTTTTAGCCAACATCCTGAAAAGGCTGTAGTGTGTGTGTGTGTGTGTGTGTGTGTGTGTGTGTGTGTGTCTGTGCGTGTGTGTGTGTGCGTGTGTCTGTGTGTGCGTGTGTGTTTACTTGTTGGCATGTGGTCAGAGATGTGGAAAGGGCCACAATGATGAATATTTAATTCGCTAAAACGTTAAAGTGGATGTCGGACGGAAGGATACTCCTCGTCTGTCGTGTTCTCCTCTTTCCTCTTTCGTGCACTTCTTCTTGGCGGTGTACTCTGTTCTGTCCTGTATTCAAGCGCTTTACAAAAATAGAGATGTGAAAAATGCATTGTGCTCGACAAAAGGACATTAACCTCCGCCGCCAAACTCGCCGCTGCTCTTAAGCCTTTCCGTGCCATTACCCGTTTTTGGCGTTCCGAGCAGTGCGTTATACTTTAGCTATTGAAAAATGTGAAAATGCGGCGCAAATCTTTGAGTATACTATTCCAGAACAACACATTTTTAAATCAAATATTTGATTCTTGGCGGGATCCCTAGAACATGTTTTCAGATAGGGGTTCCGCAGCAAAATATAGATAATTCTAATGGTCCATGGAATAAGATATGTTGGGCATCACTGATACATCACTGTTTTTTCAGAGAAAATATAATGTAGCGTCAGAAACTAAAATATAATGTCAGAAATTATAATGTAGCATCAGAAACTACAATGTAGCATCAGAAACTAGAATGTAGCGCCAGAAACTAGAATGTAGCGCCAGAAACTAGAATGTAGCGCCAGAAACTAGAATGTAGCGCCAGAAACTAGAATGTAGCATCAGAAACTACAATATAGTGTCAGAATCTAGATGTAGCGTCAGAATCTAGAATGTAGTGTAAGAAACTAGAATGTAGTGCCAGAAACTAGAATGTAGCGACAGAAACTACGATATAGTGTCAGAAACTAGAATGTAGTGTAAGAAACTAGAATATAGTGCCAAAAACTAAATGTAGCGTCAGAAACTACAATGTAGCGGAAGAAACTCAAATGTGGTGTCAAACTACAATATAGCGTCAGAAACTTAATATAGCGGCATGAACTAGAATGCAGCGTCAGAAACTAGAATGTAGCACCAAAAACTAGGGTCTAGCGCTAGAAGCTAGGATCTAGCCAAACAAAAAGGGTTAAGCCCCACGTTGTGTGAGTTCCTATATAAAAGAACCGCAGTGCTGTGAGGCTGTCAGTTTTCCTGGTGTTTGTTGTTTTTCCCCTCCATTCCACGTATCCTCTGCATGCATGGAGAATGTTTGTTGCCGTGCAGCAGTGTGCTGATGCATTTTCCCGGCAAAGCCCCTACTTCACATTCAGAGTGTTTGTTGTTCGCGTTGGCAGGGTAGTCAGGTAGCGCACGCACACACGCACGCACGCACGCACGCACACACACACACACACACACACACACATGCACGTGCCTGGGAGCTGCCCACTACAGGCACTGTGTGCTGATGCCGGGCATCAGAGGCGGATGTACCATTTCCCTTTTGGGGGGCAGGGGAAAATGGTATGGGGGCGGCTTCATCGCCCGTGGCGTGAAGCGTCATGGGCAATGAAGCCGCCCCCAAACCAAACCTGTTACAGGACTTATATTAGCATAAGCATCAATAATAACACCAATTGTTGTTGAATTTGCAACAGACACGCAGCATGCATAAAGCTAAAGGTCTGACTCAGAGTTTTCTGTTTTCAATGATGAAATGCTTAGTGGTTGGTGACACAATTGTAGTTAGTAGTAGCAGTAGTAGTGTTTCAAATCATTTTAAATATAAGCACTTAAATTTGAAATATCTTGGCTTGTTTTGCATGCCATCATGTTTGGTTTGGCAGTCAGGGCATTTAGGGGGCATTGCCTCCCCCCATGCCCATGCCTTGATCCGCCCCTGCCGGGCATGGAGCAGCACCTGCACTGGAACAACCCGGGGTTATAGCCTCATCTAATTGCTCTTTTTCCACTACAGGAACAAAGTGAACTGTGCCATGCTTGGGAAACTACATCTCAAGTTCTGGTGCTGCAGCTTGGTTTCAGATAAGGGTCTCAGAAGAACCTCATTTATTTGGGGTCTATACTCAGGAGGAGGTATAGTTCTATGCTCCGGGAAGCCAGTATTGTTATTCGGAAATGCATACTTTACCAAAAATATCAAAATATATACAGTATATAGCAGTATACATGTATATTCCTTGCCTTTCACTCCTTTACGTTGTTTCTACTTTGATGCTGCAGCTGTCTCCCTGTAGATAGACACTTGCATTGCCCTGCAGACGGTTCAGAACTTTGTTGTTGTCAACAAATCCTTTTCGTTGTGTTCATGACAAGGCGGTGCTGGTTTGTGTGGGGCCCAGCAGTCTCCAGCAGTTTCATAATGAGCCAATAGAGTGGAGCTGAGGTGGAGTTGGTGCATTCTGTGATCGATTTAGGGGTGGGTGGTCCACCCTGGTAACAAGATATGCACATGCACATGTTCAACAGTGGGGGGAACACGCAAAAGGCCAACAGCATGCGCACCAAGGATTCATATAAGACGATTACGCCGCGGACAAAGCCAACTCGGGTCGTGACAAATCTTTATGACACACAGTCTTTTCCGGACAATCAAATGATTTCTAAGATGAAAAACTAATTGGATAATTAGATTTTATATGATAATATTGTGTTTGTTGTCATGATTTGTCACGGTCCGAGCTGGTTTCGTCCCCGGCACAATCGTGTTTTTATTAACCATTTTCGAAAATGTCTATGAGGAAAATGAATGAGGATTCCATTTCTGGAACCAGGGGTGGTGACGTCACTGCGCAGGTCTATAGTAGTCACAAAATGATATTTGTATTAAGTGAAATTACTGATTATACCGGTACCTTTGACTCAATGTGAGCACCTTCAGGGATGGTTGGTAGGTAGGGAAAAGGGTTATGGAAGCTCATCCTTTGCAGTGGAAAAGAGCCATTTGTTAATGTAGGCAGCATTTTGTGTGTAGGTGTCGCGCGTCAGAAATAGCAGGTCACGCTGCGCCGCCCGCGCAGTAAGTATAGTATAAACATGCTTAAGTACATTACTGGAGGGTATGGTAGTGGTAGGGGTTATTACCCTGGCACTGTTTCTCACATCCGTTTCGAAAGCTTTCTGTGATATTATTTATGTCCGTCGCGTATGTTCTCAAATGACACAGATAAAAGAGCAAAACTCCCAAAAGAGCAAGATATAATTATCATGTTTAATTACCACAGGGAGTGTGTTACCCATGGTGTCGAAGGAAATTAATCTAATATTATTTAACTTGGCATTAATCTAATGCCAAGTAAAATAATGTTTCTGTACCTGTATGTGTGGAGATGCTTAGATTAGGTTTTAAGTTAAAATTATTTATTGGTGAACTGACAATGCACCAAGCCCCGCAGTACCTGGTTTGACGAAAGGGCCTTTCTGTGTGGAGTTTGCATGTTCTCCCCGTGTCGCCCTAGGGTAGATACCCTCACGAAAACATGCAGTAATCCTGGTCTCTAAACTGGGGACTGAAAAGGTTGGAATAACGTGTTCCTTTCACACCGTCCAACCAGGGAAACTACATGAAAAGAAGGCAGCTTGGATTCCTCATGCATTGAAGGAAGCATGAGGCCAGTCTGCTGCCTGCCTTTCCCCAGGTTGGCAGAGGATTGTGTAGAGCCCAGGATCACATTAGGAATTGGCACTGGGTGAAAAAATGGGTTACAAAATCGTGGGATTAAAAAAAAGAAGAACCACAGTACTAGCATTTTTTTTTTGTTAATTGTATCCGCAAGGCCGAAAGTATGGCTGATGCCACATTCTGCTGTGCGTGCGTGTGTGCATGCGTGCGCCTGTGCGTGTGTTTCTCCATGAGGAATTTCCAAGGCTATAGCCTGCGAATCCAACTTTGTATACAAAAAATGACCTAATTAATGTGCCTATGCATATGAATAATATCTGGTTGAATAAATTAGATGGAAATAAATCCCGGGTTCCAAATGCACATCGTTCTCCCACACCGACTCAGCCGCATACTTCTCCATCCCTGGTGATGCCACATGATGTCACAAGCCATGACCATATATTGTCATGATGACTAGGGTCTTTCCTATTTTGACATACCGCTCGCCCTAGGCTTCCATCTAGGTCTCTGGGGCTCAATTTTTGTTACCACTAAACCCCTTATCCCTAATCCCTTCTTTGCCTTTTTAAACTATTTAAAAACAAAAAACATTTTTCCGTAGTTCAAATGGCCAGTCTACAAGCACACAACTAATTAATACATTAGAATAGTTGAACTAGTTAATAGATTGACATGTTGAAATATTCCCAAAAAGTTTTGCAAAATAGTAAAAATGAAATAAGGGATTTGGGATAAGGAGTTTAGCATGTGACGAAAATGGAGCCCCTAGGCTGCAATCCTTAGAGTCCAAGGAGAAACCTCCCACCTCCTCTTTCACACTGGCTTTTATAGTGAGTGTGTGAGTGTGAGCTCCATTTGAACAAAACGCCTCAAATCATGAATGCAGCGCCTGATTGCCGTGAAGCTTTGCACATCGCACATTTCCACTAAGCCACGGAAGAAATGCCACCCTTTTCACATTGGCCTATTGTAGTACCACCGGCGGGCCGATTTCTGCGAAACACTTTTTAGTTGGGAAAATATATTTTTAAGGTGTTTGTAGTATGTCTATTGATACACATGTTTGATTGGACCCTTGCTGGTCCATTTGGTTTCATGTTTACACTCAAGAGCTAATTCATCACCTGAATTAGCCCAAGTCTACACAACTAGAGAATGTATAAGATTCTCTTCTTATACATTCAAAATCTTTAGCTTTGGGGTCTGTTGGGGGCTAAAATGTTATCAAATGTTGCTCCGTGGCTCAAATTCTGCATAAATAGTGGGCCCTGGTATGAAAAAGGTTGAAAACCACTGATATACTGTATAATGCATACAGTTACAGTCTGTGGGGGTGGTTAGGGTATTTAAACGGGACATTATGGGTGGAGTGGATGACCCTTGTCCCCTACCATTGTTACACCCACTCAGCTCTAGGTTTGACATTTTTCTAAAACTCCCCTCCCTTTGCCACTCTCCTCTCCAATCACTCAGTTTAAAACTCTTGTCCCACGGGTGCCGGCTAAGTTTTTAAGAATCATAATGGTCCAATTATCTTGTAGTGTGTGGTTTGATGTGATGTGTGTGGAAAAAAAAAAGTTTGGAGTTACAGAAATACCCGCAGTAGAATAAAGGCAACCTGCGGCCATGTTAACTGTTCCCAACGTCGTCGTTGGGACGGGGACCTCAAGGGTGAATTGTAGAAAATGATGCCCAATGTGTTTTGGTGTGGAATTCTCCTTCCAAGTACCAGCCTCGGTCACATATCTTTTTTTTACCCCTGGGTCTCACTGGGGACAGGGAGGAACTCCTTATGTGGTCTGTACACTCCAATATGGAGGAGGGGGGAGGGAAAGAAGTTATATTTGAATGAAGTGAAATCACTACTGTACTAATCGCATCACCGCCAGCGCGGTCGCAGCAATACCATTGACATTACATGCCTTAACCTGTGTACACCGCATAACAAGATTACATTGGCTTGGATATAAGCCATGCGCGCCGCATCTATCAAGCTGTGCCGAGCCGTACTACTAGTACCGCTGGCATAAATACATACAGTGTGATTTCCCTAATCTGCTTTACGGCCCTCCATGCCAGACTATTTTACCAACAGCTGTTGGTTTAGTACCAAGTACTACAGGATGATGCAAAGGGCCGTGCTGACAGAGAGGGCATGCACAGTATGAAATGCCACATGGCAGATGGGTAAATATTGTTGACGGTACAAGCTGCTCCTCTCACCCTTTTACAGAGAGAGAGAGAGAGAGAGAGAGAGAGAGAGAGAGAGAGGCCCATGCATTCTTTAATACTATTTAGTATCATCATCCCAGTCATTTTTAATAGTCTAAGTCCATTGGATCAGACCAATTTAATCATTTTAATTTTAGTGTTCTAGCTTTATGGCAGACTTAGCATTACGTATCATTCGCATTACTTAGCATTCATACATAGTATAGCATACTGCATTATTAAAATTATTTAGCATTATTAGCAGCACTTGCCATCATTAGCCAATGCATAGTACTAGCATTATAGCATTATTAAAAGTGTTTAGCACTATTAACATTACTTACAGTATTAGTATTATCAGCATTATTGCATTAGGTTACTTAACATTAGCATTACTTACTTAGATTATTAGCATCACTTAGCATTATTTGCATCATCAACAGTAATTAGCATCACTACTTGCTGATATTTTTGAGAATCGTGTGTGGCACAAATCTTTTTTAATTTCAGAAAGGGTTAAATATATAGTATTTCCCTACGCTTCTTGTTATTGGCACAACACGCAGGCTATACAGAGCATGTGTGTGTGTGTGTGTGCATGCTTGACTCACTCGCCCCGCACGTGGCGCGCATTTGCACAAACATACATATGCGCACCCGCGAAGCGTAGCTCTCAGCAAAACTGGCATGTTTTTTTTTCATTGAGATGTCAAGCTTTGGATATGTATAGTAATTGTTGCCCGCCAGCACGCGCATGTATGCATGCACGTCGCAACGACGTGCGTGTGCTTATACGTCACGTGCATAATTTCACGTTAGCGAATATGCCATATGGCATAAAACGGCGAAACACAGTGTAATCGTGTTCTGCGCTGTATTGGCTACCAGCAGCACCCCCCACCATGCTTGTTTTTCACGTGCTTACGCATCTGCTGGTCCATGTTTTTCCCTCCGCAGTCTATTGTACCTCCCCAGGAGCTCTGTCTTATGTGAGCTTCTCCTCGCTGCACTGTGGGTGGGGGTGGTGGGGGGAGAGAACACTTCCCCCCCCTGTGACATATTGTTTGGGTTGCATTCAATATGGTTCTGTTTGTCTTTGGCCTTCCACCGCCGTGGAGCGATTTCACCATCCATAGCTACAGTGGAATTCGTTCACTGTGCTGCTGTTGTTTTTTTCCCGTTGTTGTTGTTGTTGCATCACACAGCCCTGGCCGAACTCCACTCTGGTTTCCTCTCTTGTAAGCATATGGCTCTTCGTCCCTGTGTGTGGTACTACTGATCCATTTGTTTCTCTGCTATTTTAGTAGTAGTGTTCTCGAGACCTGGGTTCTCGAGACCTGGACTTGTCTCGAGACCTGGACTTGACTCGAGCCAGACTCAAGACAATTTTTCGTTGTCTCGGTCTTGTCTCTGCCTCGCCTTCAAATTGTCTTGGTCTTGTCTCGCGCTCGCCGCTCTCCACTTCATTTGTATCGTGGTCTTGTCTTGTTCACGGACTCAATTTGTCTTGGTCTTGTTGCGATCTCGGAGCAAATGTCTCGGGTCTCTTTCGCCACCAAGACCACTCGAGACAAGACAATGCAAAGGAAATGTTCTATATCCATTGTGTGGAGCGAAGAGCCCTAAAATCCCTATCACTAAAGAAAGCAAGGAATGTACAACAATTAACATCATCTTTTAAAACAACTAAAGTTGTCCTGAAAGCCCCAGTATTGGTCACAAAAAAAAAAAAAAAATCCTTGGTTTTGGTCTCTGTCTTGGCCTTGACCTCTCTGGGTCTAGATCTCTGTCTCGGTCTCAAGCCCTCTAGGTCTTAATACTGTCTTGGTCTTTCTTTACCCCACAAAGTGAAGACCTCCTTAAACATAATTGAAAAACAAACCTTAAGCCATATATAGGAGAGGCTAGCGCCCCTCAAAAGATATAAAACAATATTGCCAAGACTAGTTCAGCTTGGTCCTGGACACAGCTCTCTTATTTTATTCTATTCTAATGGTGGGACAACCAGGAAGTCATGAAAGTCATGATTTAAAAAATGAATTGAATATTATGTGTCGTTATGTGAATATGTTTTATCTCACCAACTACAAATGAATAAGGTGATTTAATGCTCCACTTGACTTTCTCCCATTACACAGCTACGTTTACGCTTGTTCTAAAACGCAGGCTGAGAGAGTGACAGTGGAGATTAAATGTTAAAGATGTGATGCCATGAATCGTATGATTATACTAGGAGAATTATCAATATGCTGTGCGTGCGTATACCACTTCACCATTCTCCAACATATCTTCATGTAATAGGTCTCACTAATGTACTTGATAAAATGTACATTAATGTACACACAATTTTCTACTCTGGTCTGGTTTTCAATGCAATGCATTTTCCGGGCAGACATTGTGCCAACCACAAGGGGGCGATATTCAGAGTCATCCGATCTGATGGTAACACAGACTTTTAATTTGACACAACATCCGGTCGCGTCGCTTTTTGGAACTTCAAAATAAGTGTACATCAGCATGCTAGCTGGCACTGGCTCATAAAGGGGGAGATCACATCGCGGCAACAAGTGAATTAAAGCGCCTTAGACAGCCCCAAGAGGGTATTGGCATTCTGAATGATCACATTTGGGGCTGGCTGTGTTGAAAATCAAAGGGGTATTATATAAATCAATTTAATCTGGGCCAGCAGCTCAGAGAGAGACAGAGGGAGAGAGAAATAGAGGGCCGTAAGAGAGATGGAAAAAATAGACAAAATGATCAAGAGCGAATGGAAGAGAGGGCCCCTCGTCCACCCCACCCTCTTTGAAGCTATGCCCCCCCCCCCCCCCCCCCCCCCACCCATTCCCCAAGCATTGATCCTTCATCTCCCCCCTGGCAAAAGACCAAAGATTATGATAAATAAGCCCATTAATCAGCAGGCCCTGGAGTGATCCGTGTGGCTCTCGTGGTCCTTGTCGACACTCCGGCCCTCGTCCTGCCTTGTTTGCCCCCCCCCCCAGTAAAATGCCCTGTCCTGTCTGTCTGACAGGCCTCTCTCTCTCTCTCCACGTGTCTGTCTTCACAGAAGCAGCGGAGCGACGCCTCGATCTCTGAGCAATTACAGCGTGACACGCCGCGCCGAGGCGAGCTGACACGCATACACACCTGCGCACACGGGACACGTACTAGCGCACGTCATGTAGACGCGGAAAGATAGCGAAAACAATGACACCGCAAGCATGCACACACATGCACGGACACACACACACACACAGGTTCCATCCAAACTGCGAAATGATAATATGCTGCTGTTGGTTTGCTGTAGTATGAGTTTAAATCAGTCTAAAGGAGGTGTACACTATAGTTGCGATGATTCATGAACTGTGCATGTGCTTGCCTGCCTCCCCCCAAGGATAGATTAACAATGACACACATGCGCACGCACGCACACACACACACACACACACACACACACACACACACACACACACACACACACACACACACACACACACACACACACACACACACACACACACACACACACACACACACAGGAATAGATTATCAATGACACACATACACACAGCGATATATTTTACATTCATCTCGTCACCCTTCCCCTTCTGTATTTGTGATTTGTGCATTGTACATTTTAGAAATAGTACACCCGCACGCACACCCGCACGCACACACGCACACACGCACGCACGCGCACACACACACACACACACACACACACACACACACACACACGCACACACACACACACACACACCCCGACACTCACCAACCAAAGCAGAATGAAGGATAGTAAACCAGCCGTTGCTGTTGTGATCGCCGTGGATGTGTATTCTAATCTGTCTCTCTGAACGACACAACGTTCAGGGTTGTGATTCATGGCGTCCCGTCTGTCCCCGCCGCTCTCTCTCTCTCTCTCTCTCTTGGCTCTGCTGCCACATTACTGCAGCTCTCATGCTTTTAGCTGCAGCAGCGAAGAGCTGAGCAGGGCTTGACACTAACACTTGCCCGCTTGCCCGGGGCAAGTAAAAAAAAATGGTGGGGCAAGTGAAGACTGCTACCTGGTTGCCTGATCGGGCAAGTGTGCAACATAGTGCACTATAACACAACACAAGATAAATTTGACTTGAAGGCAGTCATGGCACTCTGCCTCTGTGTCTTTCCCTGCTTTCTAGCTATCCACAATTCCAGGCTGGATTTGGGAAACAAAACAGGCAAATTAACACATCGAAATGACCATTAATCTTCTACAGTGTAGACCTGGGCTAATTAAGATGATGAATTTTAACTCTTGAGAGTGTAAAAATTTTTACGTTCTCAAGAGTTACATCTGGTTAACCAACTTAACTGGGGACCACCTGGAACATGGGGGGCAAGTGACCATGACCTGACTTGCAGTAGAACCTGACTTGCACTTGCCCGATGGGCAAGTGCCTCAGAGACCTTAGTGTCAACCCCTGCGAGTACTGGGGCTAAATTTGATCAGCCTCGCTCTCAAAACAGACAACACACGCGGCGGCATATCGGTGCCGGAACGGGCACCGCCGCCGCTGTCATCCAGCGAAACCTTGCATCCCTGTATTTGTCTGATGTTTTGTGTTGTCGTTTAACTCTTTCACAGTATTTTTTTTTTTTTTTTTTTTTTTTTTTTTTTTTTTACTTTTTTTAAATGCGGCCATTTTGTTTTGGGGGCGGGGCTAACTCGTCCAAACTCTTCCTTGGCTGGGAAAGGGTTAATAATCGTAAACGAATGCCCTGCTGCAGTTGTTTTTCAACCAGTGGTCCGGGGACCACCAGCGGTCCTTGAAAGGGTTCTAGGTGATCCCCAGGTAAATCATGGAAAGTTGGTTAACCAGATGTAACTCTTTGAGAGCGTAAAAAAGAAACCAAATGGACCGTAAGGGTCCATTTGGTTTCATTTTTACACTCTCAAGAGTTAAAATATTCATCATCTGAATTAGCCCAAGTCTACACAACTACTGTAGAGATCTAGGTTGGGCTGTTCTGTTTCTGAAATCCAGCCTGTAATTGTAGATAAAAACAGAATAAATCTTTGGGCTTTGGCTCTGTGGGGGCTAAAACGTCCTCAAATGGTGGTGCGTGGCTCAAATGCTGAATAAATAGTGAGCCCTGGTATGAAAAAGGTTTGAAAACCACAGCCCTACTGCTCCATCCTGTAAAATCGACATGTTGAGCTTGTAGATAAGATAAGCTGTTTTCCCAAAGTTAACCTTTTAAAGCGGTTTTACCAATTTTTCAAGGTTCAAGTTTTTTTTTTATTTGTCACTCCAACTGTAACAGCATAAAGTGGGTGAAGGTGCTACAACCAGGTATAATTACACCGCGTTCCAAATTATTATGCAAATCATGTTTTTGTTTGATTTTCCAACATATTTGATGCAAATGATGATCAGCATAATTTTCAAGTCATTAGCTGTCAATTTTTATTTCAAATGTTATTGAACAAACCTACTAATGAAAACAGAATTTAGATAATAAATTAAAAACTTGGAAAAGTGCGTTTCGCACTGTTCCAGATTATTATGCACATCATAGTTTCAAGACATTTTCTAGTTTGTAAAGAACTGAAAATAGTAATTTATTGAATTCATAGCAATAATGAGGTCATATGTACTGGGAAAAAAGCTATTTCAATCCATAACATCTTAACAGGTCAAGTTACATGCTAACATAGGACCCCTTGTTTGATAGCAGCTTGCGTCCATCAAACTTGTGAATTTATGGAGAGTTTCTGCTTGAATGTCTTTGCAGGATGTCAGAACAGCCTCCCAGAGTTGCTGATGGGATGTGAACTGCCTCCCACCCTCATACTGTACATGAAGACCATTTTTCAAAACAGTCTTGTTCACTGATGAGTGCCGTGCAACCCTGGATGGTCCAGATGGATGGAGTAGTGGATGGTTGGTGCATGGCCACCATGTCCCAACAAGGCTGTGACGTCAGCAAGGAGGTGGCGGAGTCATGTTTTGGGCCGGAGTCCTAGGGAAAGACCTGGTCGGCCCCTTTAGATCTTTCGCTCGAGGATGCTCCAGACATTCTCAATAGGATTGAGGTCAGGGGGAGGGGGGGATGGGGGCCACACCATGATTTTTTTTCCCCCTTTTATGCCCATAGCAGCCAATGAAGCTGAGGTATTCCTTGCAGCATGAGATGGTGCATTGTCATGCTTGAAGATGATTTTGTTTCAGAAAGCATGATTCTTCGCTTTTGTACAGTGGAAGAAAGTGGTCAGTCAGAAACTCAACATACTCTGCAGAAGTCATTTTCACACCTTCAGGGACCCTAAAGGGGCCGACCAGATCTTCCCCTAGGATTCCGGCCCAGAACATGACTCCGCCACCTACTTGCTGACGTCGCAGCCTTATTGGACGGCACTCATCAGTGAACAAGACTGTTTGAAAATTGGTCTTCATGTACAGTATGAGGGTGGAAGGCAGTTCACATCCAAGCAGCAACTCTGGGAGGCTGTTCTGACATCCTGCAAAGACATTCAAGCAGAAACTCTCCATAAACTCACAAGTTTGATGGACGCAAGCTGCTATCAAACAAGGGGTCCCATGTTAACATGTAACTGGACCTGTTAACATGTTTTGGATTGAAATAGCTTTTTTTCCCAGTACATATGACCTCATTATTGCTATGAATTCAACAAATTACTATTTTCAGTTCTTTACAAACTAGAAAATGTCTTGAAACTATGATGTGCATAATAATTTGGAACAGAGCTTTTTAAGTTTTTAATTTATTTTCTAAATTCTGTTTTCATTAGGAGGTTTGTTCAATAACATTTGAAATAAGAATTGACAGCTAATGACTTGAAAATTATGCTGATCATCATTTGCATCAAATATGTTGGAAAATCAAACAAAAACATGATTTGCATAATAATTTGGAACGCGGTGTATATGGTGACAAGTAGTTAAAGTTAAACAGACAGCTATACAGGAACTAGACAGGACAGGACCCCCCCCCCCCCCACACACACACACACACACGCATATCTACAATAACTAAACTATATGGCTAAAACTAAACATAGTACAACTATACATTTAACATACTAGAACTAAGCACTACTATACTAACAGCTAAGCTGTTTTAAAACAAAGGAGCGGTTTTGGCACAAGATTTCTATATATCCCAAACATGAACCAGAACCAGCAATGGTAAAGAAAGGCGACTGCATATATATCGGCTGAGAAGAGTTGAAGGGAAGTGTGTGTGTGTGTGTGTGCACTCACATAGAGTACAGTAAGCCTGTATATGCGACTATGCGTAGGGATGCCAAGTGATGAATCACCCCAAGTCTCACTGTGGGTCTCTGGAGGGATTTGGTGCTGGGAAAAGAGACCACGGTACAAGGCAGGTGAAAAAAACAGTGTGTGTGTGTGTGTGTGCATCTCATGTTGATGCCAGCAGCAGTGTGGTGCTGGCTGATGCCTACAGTTGTACAGTGCCTCTGTTTTTAATAAGATGACCTGCACTGCAGCCATGTTGGGCTTTTCTCCTCCTGTGACATTGTGTGTCTCACAGGGTAGGCTGTGTGTGTGTTTGTGTGTGAGAGGGATATAAAAATATACCTGTTTTATATACAACTTTTCTTGTTTTCGGTGGTGGCGGGGACAGGCGCAGTTCGAGGTCGGTGCTATGTGTCATGACACCGACATTAGCAGCACAAATTATCATTTCAATAGTCCTCAAAACAGACACACGTGCTGTACGCCACACGCACACAAACACTGCTCAACTGTGTTGAAAAATACTATGTTTTAGAATTATGTATGTTGAGTTACATGTGAGAACTTTCAGGGCGTCCATTTTGTTTTTTGGGGGGGAAGCCTGTTGATATGCTGCGGATAACAAGCTGGTGTAAAATAGAATTCGGGTTGTGCTTCTTTTAGATATGTGCCCTCATGTTGCTCATTGGGTTGCCAACACTGTGTAGTTTATATACAATCGCAAACTGTGTTAATAATATACCACCATTTTGCAGTTCACTGATGTATTGCTGTACTCTGAAACTGAAGTATCGCCGCGCTCCGCTCTGAGTGCTAAACACCCACTCTGAGCCTCCGAGATTGGTTCTAAACTCTTATCCCATTATGTTGTTGAATTATTAGTTACAGTAGTCGCAGCTTGAAGAATGGGCCTGGGCCTGCCATTTGATTAAATATTCAATCTGCTTTGAAATGAAAGTGACAACATAGCATGGACCCCATATGGTAATTTATGAGACAGAACTAGAGTTGTGCCACTGGAAGTCATGTGTGCAGTGTATAACCCCCGTGATCCTACTCCATTTCATCCGTAATAAGCTTTCATAGAATTGTGCAAATATGGACTATTATTAGACAATTAGTGTACCGTGTCGCACTCGACCACAGCTACAACACAAGCCAAACCTAACCAACCTTAAGTGGTTGTGCCAATAGATGAAGGCTCTGCCGGTGTCTCTATGTACATTTTGTGAAAGTCAGTCAAGTCAGTGTGGGGCTATAGAATATAGACAGTAGTTACGCAAACCCTGTTCACTTCATAGGGCCAGTCTAATGGCGACTCTCCTACATAGACTTCTACTGAGAATGGGACACCCTTGTCCCCTATTCAGGCTGCATTGTGCAGCGCTCGAGCGCTCAGTTTCTGACCCCTCAATGTCGTATTTCTTTGTGTGTGTGTATGTGTACTTTTTTTGTTTTTTTTTTCATTTATGTCAGCGAAGACATTATGGCATTGTATGGAGGTTTTACAGGGTATGGCACATTCACAGACATGGTCTAGTGTAAATACTCGCAAGTGTGAACGATGACAGCTACCCAACATCTTGTCAGATGTTCTGTTTCTTCCAATTACCATACATTGAATTTGCTGTGTATATACACACACACACACACACACATGCACGCACGCAAGCACACACACAAACAACAAATTGAAAAGAATGGTAATTCGAGGAAACACAGCATTTAACAGATGTCATGTCAAGTGTACGCTCACAAAGGCTGTCAACAGAACCATCGTTGACAACACTTTTGACAAGGTGTGTGTGACTGTGCGTGCACGTGACATGCATGTGCTACTGCCTCAAGAGTTTTGCTTTTTTTTATCTTCCCCTGTGTAGTTTTACAGTCAGACCTTCACTGAGATATCTGTGATTTTCTGTGTGTCAGTACGGTCCATATCAGATTCTTTCCCAGGGGCGGATCTAGGCTTGGGCGTGGGAGGGCAATGCTCCCCTAAATCCCCAGTCTGCCCCACCAAACACGATGGCGTACAAAACAACCCAAGATATTTCAAATTTAAAGTGCTTATATTTAAACTGATTATGAAACACTACTACTGCTACTGACTAGGTAGAATTGTCGCGCCACAAAACCAACACCATTTCATCATTCAAAACAGAAAACTCTCTGAGTCAGACCATGAACTGTGTTGTTATTGATGCTTATACTGTACCTGCCTAATAAAAGTCCTGTAACTAACCTGTATGGGTGCGGCGATGAAGCCGCCCCCATGCCATTTTTTCCTGCCTCCCCAATTGGGAAATGTTACATCCGCCCCTGTTTTTTACCTATCAGTCCCGCCCCTTTCATGACGTCTGCCATGTTCCAGAAATGGAACCCTCATTCATTTTTTTTCATAGACTTTTTGAAAATGCTTAATATACAGATAATTACACCGTGGACAAAGCCAACTTGGTTCGTGACAAATCATGACAACAAACACAATGTTATCATGCAATATCTGATTAGCAAGTACAAAACACTTTTTGTTTCGTTTTTCTTCTTTAGAAGGTATTTGATTGCCTTCATGATTGCGTGTGGTGTCACGACCCGAGTTGGCTTCGTCCGTGGCATAATCGTCTTTCTGTGAACCATGTACAAATGTGAACCAAATGGACCCTAGCGGGTTCATTTGGTTCCATTTGTACCTTCTCAGGAAAAAAGGGGTCTGAAAGAAAAACCATTAACATGGTGAAATACATCTTGATGATGTCATCAGATGTATTTCACCATATTAATGACTTTTCATCACCACCACCACCACCACCACCGCCTTCTTACAGCTGGTCGGTTACGCTCCACTCCTCCTCCTCCTGGCTCTGCTTGGAGCTTTCACACTCCATCCAGTTTTACATCCGCCACTTTGATACCTCGGGTGTGCGAGCTGACAGGCACACCAGCAGGTTTTTAAACGCACCCTGACAACACCTTTACCGGATCTGCCGTTTGCCCTTTTTTCTGTGTGTGCGTGTGTGTGAGTGTGTGGGAAGGAAATGAATGAGATGTACTATTCAGAGATATGTGTAATCCTATATACTAGTGGTTTTCAACCTTTTTGACACCAGAGCCAACCAGTTATTCAGTATTTGAGCCACGGACCACCATTTGAGGAAATTCCGGCCTCACAGACCCCAAAAACTAAAGATTTCTTTTGTTTTTTGTCCACAATTCCAGGCTGGATTTGGGGAAACAAAACAGACAAACTTACAGATCAAAATGACCATTAATCTTCTACATTCTCTAGTTGTGTAGACTTGGGGCTAATTCACATGATGAATATTTTAACTCTTGAGAGTGTAAAAATGAAACCAAATGGACCCGCAAGGGTCCATTTGGTTTCATTTTTACACTCTCAAGAGTTAACTCTGGTTAACCAACTTAGCTGGTTGAAAACCCCTGCTATATACAGTACAGTATATGGATAGATTGCAGGGCTTTCGTTGGACATCTGTCACCCCATCTACTCGCCGTAATACACTCCATGGTTTTACGTATCAATATGAATAAATGCACTTGTTGTAGAGTCCAGCTAAGACCGCTGAGGCACATGCATGGTTACTCACGACATGTTCCATGTGAGCTGCCAGAATCCACCACCACCAAACAAATCATAGTGGGGGTAAAGGGAAAGAAATATAGGCTCTAACTCCTGCAGCCAGCATGCACTTGACTCCTTTATCATCTCAGCATATCTGGGTGTTTTTTTTTTTTTTCTTCTTGATAAGAATCCATGCAACCATCGTTTTTACTGGGACGTAAGTCGGGACTTGATCAACCCCGGCTGGGTCGCCTGAGTGAGGGGTATGATGTTGCGAGACCCGAAACCCTGATGACCTTGGGATACATCACTGAGGATACGTCCCAGTTGCATCCATGCGATGTATCTTTAAACCTTTAGTTTCTATTTATAGTGGCTCATAGGAATAGACTATGTGACAACCAGGGAAAGACTTGGTGACCACCGGAGAGACGGGTGACAGCCGGAATGTAGACGGCACTCGGGTGAGCAGTATGGGTTAGCGCCCCAGCCTGTGTCCTCCGTGAGGAGGAAGCCCAACAACCCTTGGTGAGGCCGTTAGGAGGGCCATTGTGATTCACTGCTCCTGAATGAATTGCCGGTGCTGGGAGTCTGGTGCAACGCACAGGTCCTGTGCCAACCTGGTGAGAGCAGGAGCAGACCTGGTGAGACGTAGGAGGGGTCTGGACAGGAGTCAACCCACAGAGCCTAGTCCTTCCATGTGCCAGAGTATAGTGCCTCTCAGTACCGGCGGAATAGTTCTGGAGCAGTGGATTGTATGGCCTTGGGTCTTTCCCTAGTGGACTGACCGAGAGTAGCTACTGGGACGTAAGTCGGGACTTGATCAACCCCGGCTGGGTCGCCTGAGTGAGGGGTATGATGTTGCGAGACCCGAAACCCTGATGACCTTGGGATACATCACTGAGGATACGTCCCAGTTGCATCCATGCGATGTATCTTTAAACCTTTGGTTTCAGAGCAAATACGTTGGCCTGCGCTCCCTCAGGAGTTTAAATTTAGCCATTATTTCTTGGTCCACTCGTTATTAACTGGCGATTTTCTGAATCAACTTTTCTTCTCAGCTTCGATAGCGACACGGTTAAACAAACACCACAATAGTGGGAGTGATCCGAAAGAGCTGCTTGTTTGTTTACAACTGACTTCACGTGCAGGAAGTAGAGGTCTGATTCTCCGGTCGGAACGGAGCATATAGAGACTAGTGGAAGAGTTGCGACATTGAGGGGTCAGAGAACAGAGCATGCGCTGCTATTCAGTTGGCTGTCCTCATCAGTGGCGTGCACAGAGAGTTTCAAGGGCAGGTGCTCAAATGTAACCAGGAGGGCACTCTAAAAAACTCACTCTAAAAAAACACTCATTTGGGGGGTTAAAAACGCATAGAAAACAGCATTTCAGCATCTTTTTGCTCTTTTAAAAAGGGCATGTTGGTCCAGAGAGGGCCACTAGGGGTGCTCAAACCCCCCTTGACGTCTATGTATGCACGTCTATGGTCCTCATGCTCAGTGGAAGCCTAGAGCAGCCGCCGTTAGACCTTTCCATGGAAGTGAACGGAGATGTGCTGAACATGTCAGGGCGCCAGTTGAGTAGCCCTGATCTACTCGCTCGAGCCCATAGACTTGTCCCTATTGTTGTCCCCCTTCAATAGAAGTCTATGTAGAAGAGTCTCCAGCGTGTTAATTGTGTTAAAAAAATACAAAAATACTCGATGAAATTAATCAACACACGTTCACACGTTAATATCGACAGGGCTAATTTAGAGTGTCTTTAATGTTATAATATGAGTCAATGGAGCTCAGTTCTGGCTGGACATCAATTGTTTTCACAGGCTGGCCGGCAAGTCAGAGATCTAAAGTGACATTGTTGTCAGTCGATATTGAGATCTGTCTGATTTGACGTTTTCTGCTTTTGTTAGTTACATAAATTGTTACTTGAATTACGATTTCGTCAGCAAACAAACAATTAAATAAGATAGCAGCTGTACACATAGAGCAACAGTAAATGAGCTCTCCCATTGAATAAACACTTCAGTGTTGATGAAATGTTATGGTGATGCTGCTTGGCTATTCCCGCTGCGTGATAATTACAGTGGATACACTCTGTTGAAGCTAACAACACAGGGCCTAGAGAACAGCAAGTATATAATAAAGCTTGGACATGTAATGACATACAGCAGAGGTTTTCAACCGGTGGTCCGAGGACCACCAGTGGTCCTTGAGAGGGTTCCAGGTGGTCCCCGGCCTAAGTTGTTTAACCAGGTGTAACTCTTGAGAACGTAAAAATGAAATGTCTCATTTTTACGCTCCCAAGAGTTAAAATATTCATTGTGTGAGTTAGTCGGGGGGGGGGGTGAATAAATGGTGGGCCCGGCTATGAAAAAGGTTGAAAATCAATGACTTACAGCATTATTTAGCATTCTTAGTATTATTATTGGCCTTACTTGCCTAGCATTATTAGCATTGGCATTATTACTATTATTAGCATTATTAACATTAGTTAGCATTATTAGCATTACTTATCAATACTTAGCATTAACCTCATACAGTATATCAGGTCAAATATCAAGTCCGCAGTTTTTGTTTTTTGCACAGTGCAGACGAAAATGAAAGCCTGGGTATGGAGGCTACCAGGCTACTAGCCTACAACAATCTAATATAGAACAAACAGTCCAATCCAGTTCAGTTCAACCACGCTGCACCACAGAAGTGCAGGCAATCACTTTTTTTTATTTTATTTTATGTTTTTTATCCTGGCAGAGTTAGAAAGTCTTCAAGCAATAATGTCAAAGGAAAAAAAGCAACAGAGTTCAGCAACAAAATGCATCAACAAAAACACAGAGCTGTGAGGGGAAGCGAGATAGACCGAGGAATTGAAATCAATACGACCAGAAGGTGAACTGAAACGAGAACCCGCCGCGATGCCAATGTTTTGTGTGGTGGAAAACGGTTGAATTGTGTTCAGACAAGTGAGTTTTGGTAATGCAGGTTTGTCTTTTACGCCGGGGAACGTGTAGATTTGTCGGGGGAATACAAGTATAGGTGTAATATGCCTTCTCATGAGGGCTGGTGTGAGTAAATAGTAGAATAAGGGTGTGTTGGTTATGGCGATGACACAGTGGCAGCTTTATTGTCATATTTCTAACGGCTATAGTACAAAAAACAAGGCTACAACTTTTTACTCACCATTCTTTACAGTGTTGCCAACTTGGCGCATTTGTCGCTATATTTAGCTTTTTTTTCCGCCCCCCCCTAGCACCAAAATTAGTGAAAAGCTCCTGGCGGAAAATCTAGTGCTTTTTGGCTGGTGAGTTGGAGTGAAATTGGCAGGTGCCGGAGATAAAACATTTTTCCCAATTTTTCCTCCTATGACAGTGGTATTCAACCAGTGGTCCCCGGGCTAAATGATGGACAGTTGGTTAACAAGATGTAACTCTTTGAGAGCGTAAAAATGAAACCAAATGGACACTCAAGAGTTAAAATATTCACCATCTGAATTATCCCAAGTCTACACACACAACTGAATAATGTAGAAGATTAATGGCCATTTTGTGGTAGAGCATTCTAGTGCTTTTTTGAAGTGCCACTAGTGCATTTTGGCAGTCGGCAACACTGATTCTTTAGAAGGCGATAAAGCATTTTGCATCAAAGCAGTAACGTTGTCCATGCGAGAGCTCATTTGCTGCCTTCTCTCTGCGTAGTCCTACCTACTCCTTAGTTCCTGTACTCAGGTTTCTCATTTCGTGTTCCCATGGCTTCTTAACCCTTAGTGTATTGGTGTTATAAGCATTATGTTTTAGCTATTGAAAAATAGCAGATCTACAAGCTCATAGCGTGCCACCAAGTGGCGGCTATGAGCTTGTATCTCTGCTATTTTTGAAAAATCGTGAAAACGTGGTGCAAATCTTTGAATATTATGTTATTTCCGAGGCAAACTTTTTTTTAACTCAAATCTTTGCTTCTGGGGAATCCCTAGAACATGTTTTAGTTGGGGGGTCCGCAGCCAAATATAGATAATTCTATTGGTCCTCGGCATGAAATATGTTGAGCATCACTGACACAGAAACATTGATTTTTTCCCCCCAGAAAATCTAGAATCCATTGTCAGAAAGTCAGAAACTAGAATCTAGTGAAAAAAAAACTAAATTCTATCATTGAAAACTAGAATCTAGCACCAACAAACTAGAATCTATAGTGTCAGAAACTAGAATCTAGTGTCAGAAATGAGTCTTATCAGAAACTAGAATTTAGTGTCAGAAACTAGAGATCTAGACTGGACACAATGCGTTAAACAAAAATAAAGGCTTTTTTCCCCAAGGCTTTACGTTGTTTCATTTTCCTCAAAGCTCACACTGTGCCTGGCCTGACTGGTGTGATTGGGCCGTACAAGCTCAGGTGGCATCTAGTGGATTCACTCCTGTGTCTCTTAACACCCCTGCTGGACCGACACAAAAAAGAAAAAAAAAAGTTCAAAGGCTGGGGAGAAGAAAGGGCTTTACTGGAGAAACTCCTGCTTTCTGCCATTTAAGTTATTTCTCCCCTTTGATTGAAGTCAGAGAGGCGTCTCATATCACTTCTGACATCTTCCTCTGCCCACTGTGCCCAGGACGAGTGGATCATGTGGATAATAATCATTTACGGGCTACGGCAGTGCCTCGCTTTCCATCACGCGTTCTTGTGGATTTGCTTTGGGAAAAGGACGCCATGACAAGCAGTGAAAGTGAATATTTGTGCCCTCTCTTCATAACAACGCTCATTCATTTTGCCCGCCAGTGTTGATTTTGACAGTAAATTTAGATTTTAGTTTACTTAGTCTATACTTATACTTAGTCTTTTTTTTAGTCTAGTTTTTTGTCATCACAGCTTGATTCTCATTTAGTTTCCACTTAGCAGTGGTGCCAACTGCCAAAATCCAAAATGCACTCGAATGCACTCGAGCAGTGGTTTTCAACCATTTTCATACCAGTTTTCACTATTTATTCTGCATTTTAGCCATGGAGGACCACCATTTGATGAGTTTAGCAATTCTTCTACATTTTCTAAATGATTAATTTAGAAATTAATAATTTAGTTCAGTTTAGTTTATTTTGGTCGCAGGATGAACATATAACATTATTCTTGATCATAAGTTTCTGGTAATAGACCAAAAAGGAGGTTGGCTGAAGCACAAGGCTTATAATGCCTCCCCTTTAGACACCAGTCCCAAGAAAAGAAAAGAAAGAAGAAGAAAAAAAAAGTTTAATAGACGCACACACGAACGAACACACACACACACACACACACACACACACACACACACACACACACACACACACACACACACACACACACACACACACACACACACACACACACACACAAGATTTCAAGTTACAGATCTATAAGGCACCCATTTGGTTACGAATGGTCCTTTCTAGGAAGGAAGAAGGACTCTATCATAGGAGGAAACATTGTGAAAAACGAGGGTTTCATCTCTGGCACCTGTCAACCAATTTCACCCCAACTCACCAGCAAAAAAGCACTAGATTTTAGCGCTAGGGGGGTCTGGAAAAAAGCCAAGTTGGCAACATTCCCACTTAGGTTTCCTCAGCTGAAAATGGTAGTCGACCAGCATATTTTGCCATAGTTCAGTCGACAAAATCAACACCGTCTACTACAAACCTCCCCTTCTTATACCCATAGTCTCAAACTCCCCTTGCAACTTCGCCCTGCCACAAGGTAAATACATAGTGAGTGATGGGAGAAAGGTGCTGCGCTAAGTATAGCCCCGCAATACCTCTCTAGTACATGTACCTTTTGGGGTCACGAGGGCCAGTGGGATTACAAAAGCAATTGTACACCTATAGCCCTACATCAAGTGATACGGCCATGTCCGCTCCTCCAGGCCATTAGGCCCATGAGCAGCCAGCAGTCGCCTTGCACTCTCTCTCTCTCTCTCCCACGGCGATATCAGCTGAACACACACAGCTCTGACCTCCACACGTGCACATGTGAGCACACACACACACACACACACACACACACACACACACACACACACACACACACACACACACACACACACACACACACACACACACTTACAGAAGCTATTTTAGTGCCGTTTCTTCTCTTGTTCAGTGCCTGACATTCTGGTCGTATTAAAACCCAGTGGGTCAGCATATGCTGCCGCAGTGTGAGGTTTCATAAAGGCCCTGGTCGACACGTAGTATTATAAATGATATTAAAGTCATGCGGTTGTGTCCTCAAGTCGCCGTGTCATTCGAAGCCAGAGGTGTAATGAATCTCGTTTTCCTCTTCGATGCAAACCTCTGCATCTTTTCACATGATGGAGAGATTGTTGCCTCCATTTTTGTCCGCGTTGCGCGAAAACAGAAAACCTGGACTAATTTGTTACCCACAGTGGCCTAGAGGGGGGAGGAGTCAACCTTTTGGGGTGGGCATGGCTCCACATGATGTGACGTATAGCACAGCAATGGAGGGGCGATAGGGGGAGGGGCCGGGGATGACGACATGTTGGTGAGATCAAATCAGATCAGCTCAAATGAGCGACATATTTTACTGCTTTTGTTCACATGCTAGTAGCGCTCGTTGGCTGTAATTGTTTGGTTAGCAAACAGGCTTAGCCCATTCGCCACATGAATGATGACATCGGATGCAGGCGTGATGCGATTGGATGAGGGAAATTCGAATCTCCTCCCTCTTAAAATCGCTCAAACATGATGTCATGGGCTGCTATGTTCAATAAGAGGCTTGATAAGCCAAAAGCGTATTGATAATGGGTACTCAATAAGCTCGCTAGCAGATGTTATCGGGTGTCATTGTCGAGCTCCGTCCCTATTCACTGTATGACGATACGCACAATATCTGATAAAGGCACGTCGTCGAGACATCGTATCGCCTTGTCAGGCCCGGATATAACATTTCCCAACTGGGGGGCAGGCAAAAATGATATGGGAGTGGTATGGATTCGCGCCATGGGCGAGGAAGCCCACCCCATTCACCCCATTCCGTTACAGGACTTTTATTAGGCAAGTAAGCATCAATAATACCAGTTGTTGTTTAAGTTACAACAGACACGCAGCATGCATGAAGCTAAAGGGCTGACTCAGAATTTTCTGTTTTCAATGATGAAATGGTGTTGGTTTAGTGGTGCCACAATTGTAGTTAGTTAGTAGCAGTAGTAGTGTTCCAAATCATTTGAATCATAAGCACTTTAATTTCAAACATCTTTGAAATTTAGGTTGTCTTGCATGCCACCATCGTTTGGCGGGGGCAGTCAGAGCATTTAGGGGAGCATTGCCCCCCACCCATGCCCAAGCCTATATCCGGCCCTGACCTTTGGTAATATTCTTCTCCCCATACTGTCCGCCCTCCTAGAATGAGTCCAATCTAGTCTTTCCTTATTCCTCCCATCATGTCTCTCCTGCAGTAACCCCCCACCACCACCACCACCACCACACTGCCCCCTGCACCCCTCCTCACCACTCCTCCAGCCCCTCTCTCTTATCTCTCTGACTCCCTTCTCATGCCAGGAACAGTGAACGCTGCACAGTGGGGTGTCCGCCGCCATCGAGTGGGACAATTACGCCCATGGCCTCTCGAGAAATTGCGTAGGAGTCTGGGAGAGCTCAGAAAAGGGAAAAAAAAGGCACAGATGAAATGTGAAGGATGAAGAGGCAAGAGTGAAACAGAAACATGGTCTTGGCAAAGGGAGCATTCTAGAAAATATAGCACCGTTTACTGTAGAGAAGGAGGGAAGGGTGATATCCCAGATCAGTGGTTTTCAACCTTTTTGATACCGGGGCCCACTATTTATTCAGCATTTATGCAGCCCGCGGACCACCATTTGATGATGTTTTAGCCCCCACACAGACCCCAAAACTAAATATTTCTTTTGATTTTGTCCACAATACCAGGCTGGATTTGGGGAACAAAACCGTCCGACATACAGATCAAAATGACCATTAATCTTCTGCATTCTCTAGTTGTCTAGACTTGAGCTAATTCAGGTGATGAATATTTTAACTCTTGAGTGTAAATATTAAACCAAATGGACCCTTGCGGGTCCATTTGGTTTCATTTTTACGCTCTCAAAGAGTTGCATCTGGTTAACCTGTTGAAAACCTCTGTTTCAGATGAAGCGGACAAGATTGGTTCTTAAAACGTTTTCAATACGATTTCATTTTATTTTTTGCTTTTGTTTTTGCTCAACCAGTGAAGGACTTTCAATTTGACTTGTATGCGCCTACGGACCACAATTTGACCACTGTCCATTTGGTTCTATCTGTACACTCCGAGAGTGTACTCTTACAGAACAGCAAAAGGTCCATTTGGTTCCAAACTACCATTCAGGTGATGACCGCCTGGAACTCCCTCAAGGACCCCTGGGGGTCCCCGTACCGTACCACCACTTTTGGCACCACCGATAGATGAAAAGCGCAGCCATTACTGTCACAGAGTTTGTCAGGAAAAAGACATCTGTCAGAATAATGTTATTATGTATTAATACTGAAATCCAATTGTTTTGCCTAAAGCCACAGCCGTTCTAAACGATCTACGCCGCGCCCATGATTGGTTCAAGCTCATCTGATAATGCTTTTTAGATATCAATCTATCTCGCAGTTGAACCATTTACTGTAACCGCCCTGCAATAATAATTTGTGGTATGGGATGAATTGCAGAAAATAGACGCAGTGCAGCACATTGCTGTTTTTTTTTTGCAATTATTTTGAAAATGTTAGTCTATAATGGCATGTCCAAAATAGGTATGTCAGGTTTAATGCGGATAAGGGGGCGGGAAAGCAGCGGGAAAAAAAGAACGAAGAAGAAAGATGCCTATGCATTATTTGATATGCATGTATATTATTTCTCTCATAATTCAAATGATATAGCAATCAGGCCTCGGGTGGGAGGGGGTGGTGGGAGGGGGGTGGTTGGGTTGAGAGACAGGAGAAATATTGCTTGGCGTTTTCAGCTGTTCGGTAATTATTATTTTGCGGGCAGAGGAACGCCCAGAGGCTGATGAAAAGAGCTATAGTGGATCTTCTCTACTGGGTCCTCTGAGAACACACAACGAGAATCACTCCATTAACACAGGCATCATGGTGTGAATCTCCATTCCCAGGGTTTGAACTTTTATAGTGCACTGCAGAAAACATGTCTGGCGGCCAAACATATACGCGCGTGTGCGCGCGCGCACACACACACACACACACACACACACACACACACACACACACACACACACACACACACACACACACACACACACACACACACACCAGTGTGTGTGCCATGCGCCAACTGCCATGCGCCAACTTGCTCACCCTGTGCCTGTGCTGATTTTTTTTTTTATTTGATCTGTGCTGTTGTACAATTTACAATTTAAGCATTTATCAGACGCTCTTGATCCAGAGCGACTTACAATGGTGACAATGTAATCAGGATTTACAACACATTTTACAATATACAATGAAGCGCAAGCACGTATTGCAGCAAGTACTGTGGGTTGGTATGTAATACAAGTGCTATGGGCCGAGATGGAGTCTGAAGAGGTGTGTTTTCAGACTGCGGCGGAAGATACTGTAGGTAGTGAGACTGTGGTTCTGTTTGTGGTGGGAAGTGCATTCCATAGTTTTGTTCGGATACTGTAAAAAAGGTCCTCATTGTACCTACATACATTATGGCTTAAATCAGGGGTTTTCAACCTTTTTGACTCCAGGGACCACCATTTATTCAGCATTTGAGCCACGGACCACCATTTGAGGACATTTTATCCCCACAGACCCGAAAAATGAAGATTTCTTTTGCTTTTGTCCATCTTCTAGTTGTGTAGATCTGGGCTAATTCAGATGATGAATATTTTAACTCTTGAGTGCGTAAAAATGAAGCCAAATGGACCCGCAGGGGTCCATTGGCTTTCATTTTTACGCTCTCAAGAGTTACATCTGATTAAACAACTTAGCCTGGGGACCACCTGGAACCCTCTCAAGGACCACTGGTGGTCCCCGGACCACCTGTTGAAAACCCCTGGCTTAAATGATCATTCAGTGATTCACCCCAGGAGCGTGCTACAGTGTGGATTGTAGTGAACAGGCCAACAGCAACTCTCATCCTGATTGGGTGAAGACTTTTCCTCCCAAAGTCCACCCTGGGCTAAGGGTGCGCTTTTTAGACTATTAACGGTAGTTGCGGAATTTACTGTATTTACCCCAGCGAAACAACACTGTTCAGTCCTCACTAGCATCTCGACTTGACTTCATTCTTATTTTCAGAGAGAAAAAAAAAAAAAGATTCCAACGAACAAAGCAGTTATAGAAGTGTGCAAAGTGCACACAATTCCATCTTTTAAACCTTTACAACAGCTTTGAGAGCACAAAGGGAGAAATAAAATGTTTCCACAATTTACAATATACATTTTCGGGAGCACCGTGCCGCGATTGGCTGAAAAATGACAGATTCCAGTGGAGGTTAACAAACCGCCTTTTAATAGTCGCTCTGGGGTACCCTGGATCCAGACTTTCATTTCGCAGCATGGATGTAAGCCTGGAGATCAACAACAACAACTACTACTACTACTATGTGAAATCACTGAACATATCTTTAACTTTATCACAGCTAAATCAAGCCTGTACATAGTGATCGTCGGATTAATCAGTACACCATGTTTGAGCCGGCAGTTATAGTGCACCTGACTGTAAGTGCCAAGTGTGTGTGTGTGTGTGTGTGTGTGTGTGTGTGTGTGTGTGTGTGTGTGTGTGTGTGTGTGTGTGTGTGTGTGTGTGTGTGTGTGTGTGTGTGTGTGTGTGTGTGTGTGTGTGCGTGTGTGTGTGGGGGCAGTCCTCGCCTACACAGGTGTGTCACTTTTAGACTTTTAGCCATATCCGTATATCCTTTGAACCTGCACAGTCGTCTGTTAGGCACACCAGTACATCTTGTTGTTTCTTATCTATAGTTCATTGGTTTCACATTAGGGACGCCGACAGAAAAACAAACCTCCAGGGACCCGAGGGGGGAAAGTATACATTACCAATACATCCTCACTTTAGCCACGGCCTTAAAACAGTCCTTCCCGTCTCTTAACCTCAGCTATACGCCGCACCGCAGCTGGAGTCAATTGTCATTTAACCCTTGATGTCACGATGTCACTAAGCCGGTTGTGAAGCTAATCCACTTCGGCTAGTGGGAACCACGATTTGACCGTGACATTCATTCCACACAGTGATCAATAGTTGAGGTCGGGATTCAAACCATGACATCTTCATCTGTGGCAGTAGACCCAATTGTGTTGTATTGTAGTATTTATGTTCGTTGAGGCTCAATGGCGTTGTGGTTAGAGTGTCCGCCCTGAGACTGGGAGGTTGGGGTTCGAATCCTGGCCGGGTCATACCAAAAATGGGACTCAATGCCTCCCTGCTTGGCCTCTCAGCATCAAGGGTTGGATTGGGGGTAAGTCCCACTAGTATGTTGTGACAACATACACTAGTATGTTGTCACAACATACTAGTGTCATGTCCAGGGGGTGTACTTGTACATCAAGCTGCCTCACGCTACAGAACAGGAGATCCTGACCTACTGTATATGGGTCTCAATGGTTCAGCTGGGCCTGTTGAGGGAGAAGATATGATAGCGTCTTTGCAAGATAGAAGAACACTTAGTGCTCTATCCAGTGTTGCCAACTTGGCACATTTGTCGCTATATTTAGCTTTTTTCCAGACCCCACCTAGTGCCAAAATTAGTGCAAAACTCCTGGTGGGAAATCTGGTGCTTTTCTTGCTGGTGAGTTGGGGCAAAATTGGTTGACAGACGCCAGACATAAAACCTTCGTTTTCTCCTCCTTTGATAGTCCTCCTTTCTTTCTAGAAAGGACCATTTGTAACCAAATGGACCCTTATAGATCCGTAACTCGTGAGGTCTCAAGAGTTAAATTATATTTAAACTTCTGAATTATCTAATTTTCAAGAATCTACACTTTTAGAAAATTCTATTTTGCCAGTTATTTCTCCTAAATTAGTCCGAGAGACTAAACTCAACATCAAATGGTGTTCCTCCGTGGCTAAAATGCAGAATAAATAGTGGGCCCTGCTATGAAAACGGTTGAAAACCACTGCTCTAGCGCATCCTAGTGCATTTTGGAAGTGCCACTAGTGCATTTTGGATTTTGGCAGTTGGAAACACTGAATCTTCATCTGTTGGCCAGTATAGACCCAAACGTTGCTCTGGGATAGAAAGTAATATCGTAGTATTTATGTTGCAGTTCGTTGAGGGAGAAGATATGATATCTTGCATCAGTGCAAGATAGAAGGACACTTCTAAGTGCTCTATCAAACTGTGTTCATTTGCAGACTAGAGACGTTGCCAGCAGCTACAGAGATGAAGAAGACGGGTGGTGGTGCTGGAGCGTTGCGTTTATGTGATTAAGGGTTATGCTTTAGCAGAGGGTTGGAGTTTCGCAGCTTGAATGCAAATGATGCACCTCTGGGTGAATCATGATGGCATTTAATCCGGGTCATTTATCTGCGCATTGTGTGCGTCTGTGTCCGTTTTTTGTCGATTCATTTTGTCGAGTGCTTTAATTTAGATCTCCAACCCCTCTGTTCTCCCACGTCTCCTTGCATGGGCTGCTGATTTATGCCGGTCGGAATTATCATTCAATAAAAAGGTCCGTTCCTTTGAAAGCTTCATCACACCACCGAGGATGCTATAGATATCCAAAGGTCACACGCACACCCCTACTCCACTCCTGCCCATCCCAAAAATCCTGTCCTGTCTCAATCCTGGACCAGAGTTTAAAATAAAATCCCATCCTGTCCCACTCCTGTACAATGACTCCTGATCCTTAAAGGGGAATCCCAACCCAAATGGACCCTGGCGGGTCCATTTGGTTCACATTTGTACACTCTCAGAAAAAAAATGAAAATGGTACACTCTTAGAAAAAGGGTCCTAAAAGGAAAATCATTAACATCATCAATCATCACCATGTATTTCACCATGCTAAGGATTTTTTTCAGACACACAGAAACACAGAATGGGGGGAACTTTTTTATCATGTACCCCCAACATCTCTAAGGTATATTAATGACATAGTAAAATATTGAAAATGAGTGGAATTCCCCTTTAAGACACGTGCATACACATTTGCATTTGCCTGCGCATTTGCGTGCATCTGCATGTGCAACAAACACAGACACGCTATTAAAACAAGTATAGCATATTGAGAAAGATTGTTTACAATGCTTAATTGTATCCATAAAAGTAAATTACAAGACAAAAAAACATAGGCCTACTTTTGCCCCAAAAATATTTTACATGTCAGAACTGGGGGGGGCGCCATCCCCCTCCACTACAACCCATGTCCCGTGGGAATCCTGACAAAATGTTCATGCTCTAACGTACACCTGCTGTATGAGCCACTGCGCAATCATACTGTAAGACACTGGTTTTGAACCAGTCGATCTGGGACCACCAGTGGTCCTTGAGAGAGTTCCATGTGGTCCCCAGGCTCAATGATTGATTTTTTTCCTTCTCTGTTTTTAACAATGGAATGTTGGTTAACCGGATTTAACTCTTGAAAGTGTAAACATGCTTTCAAGAGGGTCCAAATGGACCCGCAAGGGTCCATTTTACCGTTTTACTGTTTTGTTTTCGAAATCCAGCCAGAATTGTCAATAAAAGCAAAATAAATCTTTCATTTTTTGTGGGGTCTGTGTGGCTCAAATGCTGAATAAATAGTGGGGGCCCTGGTATCAAAAAGGTTGAAAACATCCCGCTGTAAGACTAAAGCTGGACTCACAGTACAAGATAACCACTGTCAGAAATGACTCTCAGGGGTTGACACTAAGGACTTGCCCATCGGGCAAGTCCAAGTCAGGTTCTACTTGCCCTCAGGTCATGGTCACTTGCCCCCAAAAATATATTGTAAATTTTGCATTTTGTTTACTTTCTACTTGGGTGCTTTAAACCAGGGATTTTCAACATGTGGTCCCTGAGAGGGTTCCAGGTGGTCCCCAGCTAAGTTGGTTAACCAGATGTAACTCTTGAGAACGTAAAAATGAAACCAAATGGACCCTTGCGGGTCCATTTGGTTTCATTTTTACGCTCTCAAGAGTTAAAATTCATCATCTTAATTAGCCCAGGTCGCAATGACTGCCTTGAAGACAAATTTATCTTGTGTTGTGTTATAGTGCACTAAGTTGCACACTTGCCCGATCGGGCAACCAGGTAGCAGTCTTCACTTGCCCCACCATTTTTTTTACTTGCCCCGGGCAAGCGGGCAAGTGTTAGTGTCAACCCCTGACTCTGCACTAGGGTTTAATATTTTTCCCAAATTTGGCCCATTTCAAATCCCGGGATTTTGCCGACAATTTCCCGGGCTCCCGGGAATTCCCGTAAAAAAAAATAGAAGGATAAGTCAGTTAAAAAAGTCCTCCTAAAAATGCAATTATATGTCGACAGTTAATATTCTCAATTGAATAGTGATATTTTATTGTTTTAAACCTTTAATTTTAACAAAATATGAACAATATCAAATACAAATGTAAGCCGGTTACACAAATATTAGCAATGCTGCACGCAAAATAGGCTACTTATTGGAAGGTTAGGACTTCGGGGAGAGAGAGAGAGAGAGAGAGAGAGAGAGAGAGAGAGAGAGAGAGAGAGAGAGAGAGAGAGAGAGAGAGAGAGAGAGAGAGAGAGAGAGAGAGAGAGAGAGAGAGAGAGAGAGAGAGAGAGAGAGAGAGAGAGAGAGAGAGAGAGAGAGAGAGAGAGAGAGAGAGAGAGAGAGAGAAGCTGACAGCGCGTCTCAAATGTGGTCTTGGATATCGCATAATAAGGTTGTCTGCACATCAAGAGGATACGATGGTAGAACGCGCCTCAAAAGTACTCTTGTACATCGCGTAAGATACGATGATTGAGGCTTGACGAACAAATATTTGGTATGGGCATAAGGGCATTTAATACTATTGATTGCAGCTGCGTTTCCAGCTCATCAATGCAAACGAAGCGTTGTTGACTACGCATGTTTTAGTCGCTGTCTGACATGACAACAAGTTACGGGATGCAAGTTATATAACTTATTTTGTATATATTGTAATATTGTAATATCAATAGCCTCGGTGGACATGGGGGGGAGAGACAGAGAGAGCGCTGTGGTGTTTTTTTTTTACCTGTGTTGTAAGAGTTATTTCACATTGCTGAGTGGCCGTGTATAGAAGTTGTAGAACAGAGACAATCTGTCGCGAGGAAAATAAGTCCATGCAGTAGGCTATAGGAAGTCCAACGCGTTCTCTTCAGACGTTCATATTTTTGCTAGTGTATGCTATAAGCTGGTCTGCATCTGATTAAATGAATGAAGGAGGATGCAGCATTCGTGCGGTCCATAGTCCTGAGTCCTGACTGCTCGCATTTAGACCACGTGTCGCCAATATTGTGTCCCGCGGGGCTCCTGTTCATAGCCCCCTCGCTGCATAGTCTAATTATCAGTGATGTTTGGAACTTATGCGAGGGTTATAGATTTGATTTTACCACACAGATATCGGAAAAACACGATTTGTGTGGAAAAATTGAGAAAGAAATGATAACCTCCGGGAAGACGGGTCCCGGAGGATTTCCCGGGAGGGAAATTAAGTCAGTTGTACCCGGGCATCCCGGGAAACCGGGATCCCGGTATTAAACCCTACTCTGCACCTCCTTGTAGAGTATTGTACCATGGTGTTCGTAGCTAGTCTTTAGCTGTTTCCAAGGGGAAAGATGAATAGAGAAGTACAGTCTGCTGCACGTGCCTCTAGAGCAGCCGTGTCCAATCCATTCAGGGGCCACATGCTTGTTTAATGCTCACTGGATTAGTGGACGCATGGTAGAGGCTGGGCTCAGCACACTAATGAGTGAATTAAAACAGATGGGAGCTTAGCTTTTCCCTTGGTCGCTGTTGTAGACATGTGCTAGCATGCTCACGCCTTGCATGCACAGACACACACACACACACACACACACACACACACACACACACACACACACACACACACACACACACACACACACACACACACACACGTTACCCCGGTGTCTGATCACTGGTTAGACAGGCATATTTGCCAATATGTGACTCGATAATGACAAATAAGGGCCAATACTGATACTTTTCAGATGCGCATACAGTATAGTAAAAAGAGCCGATCCGATATCCCTAGTTAACCATTATGCAGAACACATTCATCTCGCCAGCAAGTTGCCAAGTAAGTCCAACTTCTCCATTGAGGAATTTCTTGACATAAAGTAGCCCCTAACGTTGTCTACAGTGGATTTTTTAGGAAACAAACACTTTGCAGATTGGAAGAGAATTATTCAAGCGTTCCCCCACCACTGCAGTGCTGGCGAGTTTGACGTTGTTCAATGCAATTAGATAGGACTTTTCAATGTGGATGAATGGCCAGTCAATGGGGAAGTCGCATCTAGTTAGCACCTGGCTGGCAAGATGGATGCGGTCTGCGTATAATGGTCAATTGGGATCCATTTGAATTAAAGCAGTGGTAAAGAGCTGTAGTCTCTGAGCACAACTAAACAGTAAAGGCACAGAATTAGGCCACGTCTATCCTTTGGCGATATGGAGAAGTCATCCATGCTTTTATTTGTTCTCATTAAAACTACCTCGACCCTACTGCTACTTCAGTGAAAAGCTTCACGTTACTTCATATATTATAAGCTTGTACAACGTCCATGACAGGGGCCTTATCTAGGGCAAAAATGCAATGTTGTATTATTAGAAATGTCTATTTACTCTGGTCGCCCAGCAGTTTCACAATTAACCCATTGTGTCCTGATCAGATTCTAATTTCTGATGCAAAATTCTAGTTCCTGACACTAGATTCTAGTCCCCCACGGTATGTTCTAGTTCCTCTCAGTAGACTGTACTTTCTGAAGTTAGATTCTAGTTCCTGACACTAGATTCTATGTCCATGACACTAAATTCTAGTTTGTGACGCTAAATTCTAGTTCCTGACACTAGATTCTAGTCCATGACACTAAATTCTAGTTTGTGACCCTAAATTCTAGTCCCTGGCACGATATTCTCTCAAGTTTTTCTGGGAAAATCTCTTTGTGGGTTAATCTCACGAAGCAAGATTTCAACGCGCAAATTTTCAAAATGCTTTTTTTGAAAAAAATCTTTTTGAACCATTATTAACAAGATCTTAACTATATTAAAACAATATTTTACAAATGTTTAAAGACAATTTATCACCTTTTTTAGCATATTTTCCAAATTTTGTCCAGAAAAATTCTCATTACCGCAACAGTTTGAAAATGGCCATAACTTTGGGAAAGATGATCATTTAGATTTTTAAAAAAATGATTATTAACAGTTATGCACAGTTAACTTAAAATGTAAAATAATATATATGTTTAAATTATCTTTTTTAACAGAATTTGACACATTTGTCTCATTACCGCAACAACTTTGATAATTTACAACCCAATCTTTGATACATTTCCTTGAAATCTGAGTTGTTTTCAAAATGATATGGCAATCCAGAAAGAACATATTATATAGATTCTAGACATGTATTTAGAAACAAATCTACATTTTGCATGTACTGAAAAATTGTTAAATAAACACCTGGTTGCGGTAATGATATGTGTGTTTCGGAAATGAGGTTGAAGATTGCGGTAATGATAATTACCATATAGTAGTATAGTATAGTGTAGTGAGTATAGTATTCTGAGGTATGTTTAAAACATAAAATGTGAATTTTTATTTGGCATAACATGCTAACAATGATTCAAACTGCTCACAACTGAGAACATGCACACTATTTAAACTAATAGGCTGATAGAAAAGAACACAACCTTATTCATTAAGTTCAAAAGAGAAGTGTTATATTGGTATTGAAAATAGCAGATATATCAGCACTTAACATATTTAAAACCTCAGAATGAGCTACAAAAGTAGCAATGGCCATGGCGGAGGCAAAGCAGTGGGTGTGAACTGTGGGAGAGATTGGAGAATCCATAGAGAAGGACTTTCTAGCTAAGCTGATTGAGATTGAAGATCTTGTTTCACAAACTACTATTATTTGGAATCACTGTAACAAATCCCTGAAGAAGGCAGGCCTTTTTTCAAGTTACTTGGAAGGTGATTGGCAACTCCTGCCCGTTGTTGCTGCGGATTGGTCAGAACTATATCCAGTCCGTGTCTTTGCTACAGTGTCAGCGATTTCAGATAGAGGCTGTGTTGTGAACTGGTGGAGTCAGGCTACATCCGGAGCAACAAGTGTTTCTGGAAAACCATCCAACACCTCAGGAAGGGAAAGCAGTGAAACAAAGCTGTGTACAGCACGGATTGGGCATTGTCAACTTAGAATAAGGAAGTTATTGAGTAGTGGAATAGTGGAAGGAACACTTCAGGAACTCCTGAAATTCTGAAGGCCTGGATGTTGAGGGCCGGTCTTGGTTTCTTAAAGAGTAGTCTGCCCAAAGCAAGAGCTGTGTCAGAGTGTTGGGCAGTACAACGGTTTTGTTTCCTGAGGGGGTTGGCCACTGCCTTAACTTTTCACCTATCCGGTTTATAATATTCATGGATGGACAAGATCTTGAGACACACTCATGGAGAAGAGGGTATACGGTTTGGGGAGCTATGGGTTGTTTTACTGCTTTTTTCAAATGATGTGGTCCTGATGGCACCATCGGCCCTACACCTTAAGCTCTCATTGGACTGACTTGCGTTTGAGTGTGTTTGAGCATCTCCAAATCTGAGGCCATGGTTCTCAGCAGATGTAAAGTATCCCAGGGTCTTATTTACAAGGGGAGGACGGAGTATAGATCAGCCAATCAGAGCAGTAAGAGCTGTATTGCTCACGTTGTTGTTTAATAAAGAGAGAGCAGAGTAA
The DNA here is from genome assembly GCA_039105355.1 of Benthosema pterotum. Classification (NCBI taxonomy): domain Eukaryota; kingdom Metazoa; phylum Chordata; class Actinopteri; order Myctophiformes; family Myctophidae; genus Benthosema; species Benthosema pterotum. Next base: position 40,786,612 of record CM076981.1, on the reverse strand, counting down.
GTGCAAGTCCAGTTGTGGGGGATTATATCTCCACACTGGCTTGGGAACAAGCTTTAAATGTTGCTCTGGAAAGGGAAGTCTGGACTCTGAAGATGGATGGAAGGTGGTTTCCTGATTAGCCAATCTAAACCTACAGCTTAAGGGATTTGTTTAGGCTGTAAGTCCCTACTTGGCCACAATATTCGTTCAGTTTGTCAATAATGTTTTTAGTAACGCCTAGGCTACTAACACTATCATACCAATGAAGCTACAGTGTAAGATGGAGTGTATCAGATCTGCTCAGTTGGGGCCCAATTATTTGGGAGCACCCGCTCAGCAGGTCTTCAATAATGCATTTTAAAGAGGGGGTGCCGTTATTTTTGTATTTTTTCCAATTTTGTACATGTTTGAGAGGTGACAATATGTAAATAGACCCCTTGGTGTCTTTTTTATGTGCAATGATGTCTTCCCTTTGTATTTAGGGTTTCTTCATGGGGGCTGAACCGTTCCAGTCAAACGTGCCAATGAAAAAAAAACTGCAATATAGTGACATCACATGTTCAGCGCCTCCCCTAACTCCTCCCCCTTTATCATGCAACTAAAGCTGTGGGCGTGGCTTCATTTCAGGTGGATCTCCACCCATCACCACCCACCAGGCAAGCTAGGCATACTTAATGAACTGGTTGAGTGGAATGATAAATTAGACAGTTTAACAAACCCTGTACACTTTTTTGAAAAACATCTTACTCTTCATCTAAGAATAATACATGATGATCATGTTTTAGGGTAGAAAAAAATCATTAAATGAAATACATCCTACCAGGCAACCAGAAAGCAACTGTCTACAACTGTCTCATGCTAGCCCAATGGTTGTGGCAGTGTACATACAACACATTTTCTAACATTTACCACCGGAGACAGTCACCTGTGATTGGAAAATTATGACTTAGTAATGAATAACAGTAATGAATATTAGAGTGGGGCCCATAAGCTCCACCCAATTATTCTGTTTGTGTCCCTTGTATGCCCATACATGGAGTTCTTTGTGAGGAATGCCCAAACATGGAACCTATAGATGTCAGAAGAGTTCAAGTGATATAGCAGTGATCAGGTCCAGAGCCTGGGCAAAGGCCTTTTGTGGTGTTTCTGAACAACCGTGGGTCAGACCGTCACCTAACACTGTACCCTTTGTGGTGGGTGGAATACATGTGTCAAATTTGGGTCATGGGGTGAACGGTTCCTGAGTTATGTGCATGGTGTATAATATGTATATACAGCTGCAGAGACTTGGTGCATTTATATTTAAAATACACTATAATCCTTGCAAAAGCCACTGAGAGTCCAACAGGAAAGTATAATGTTACATCTCATTATGGCATGCATTTTGCTAAGATTGTCTTTAAGAAGAAGAGTGCTTACAATGCCATATTATAAATTGATTATATTATAGTGCATTGTAGTTGTTTATTATGTATTATAGGTCATGGGCTTCACTTAAAGAGTGAGCAGATTTCTCTCCGAATTTTGACAGCCTAGTCTTTGATCTAAAGCTTTCTTTTTAAGAAAAAGGGAATACATAAAATATCTAGAATTAATTAATAATACTAGAATTAATTTTTGATCATTAGTACATATATTTATTATTAAAAATATAGTCTGATCTTATTAAATTCTCATTACCGAAACAGCCATTCTCATCTACCGCAACTACTTAAAATCATTGCGGAGTATGAAAATGGGTGTTGCGGAGGATGAGCAACTTTAGCATTTTTTGCTCATAATAGAGAAGCCATGATGGCTGAGGTAATTTTTATTCAATGTACAGAAATAGACATTAATCAAGTATATTGTCACCAAAAGATATCTCTCTAACTATTATCTAAATGTGGAAAAGTGCCTGTTTCGGTAATGATAATCAACAATGCGTTTTCAGACTTTTTTAACAGAGATTTTAACTTTGCACTTGATTAATGTAAAGGGATCTGCTAAACCTTTAGCCATGTTGAATGTACTGTCAGATGTATTAAGTTGCTCAAAGTCAAAATTTATTTGCAATTCTCTGTTTGAGTTTAAACAGCCCTTCAAAAACATAGCGGAGGATGAGAAATTTGCACGTGGACATGACGTTTTTTCCCAATATATATTTAATTGAAATATGTTTTTTTCAAATTATTTCAATTTATGGTTTTAAAAAACATAATGAATAATTTGAATTTATTTTGAGCAAAATCCATATAGGTTATCCAATAAAAAATCCAATCTAATCACCACTAAAATGACTGCGGACGCATTGCGGTAATGAGAATTTCAGCTAAAAACGCATAAAAAAACAATAATAATGAATTTTCAGATAAATATAAACCACTGAACAAGAAAGAGAAAAATATTATCTTTAAAATGGTAATTTCATTGTATTATAAAGTTGTGTTTTTGATATCGAAATGTTCACGACACGCAATTTCATGTTTCGTGAGAATGACCCTTGTGTCAGTGATGCTTGACATAGGAATTTCATAGGAAGGACCCCCAGAAATATCTAATATCTATTTAGCTGCAGAACCTCATCTAAAAACATGTTGTTCGAGGGATCCCCCAGAAGCAGAGATTTGAGTTAAAAATGTTTGCTTCCGAAATAATGTATTCAAAGATTTGCACCACATTTTCACAATTTTTTAAAAAATAGCAGAACTACAAGCTCATATCGCGCCACTCGGTGGCGCGATATGAGCTTGTAGATCTGCTATTTTTCAACAGCTAAAACACCAAAACGCGTTCAGTACACAAAAGGGTTAAAGTATCATTTTTTACAGGACTGTGTCATGCTGTAGCTGTTCTCTGGCTGCTGGCCATAATACCAGCATCTTTTAATGTAATTAGTAAAGCCAGCGTTTCTTGACTGGTGCAGTGTTGAATTAAACAACACAATTACAGTAGAAATATAAAAGACTGCAAGGTTCATGCATATATAATATATAGAAGACGATGGCAGCTAATTATTTGAGCTTATTGTGTGTAAATGCACAGTATAGTCAGAACCAAATAGGCTACACGATATGGGCTTTGTTTTGATAAACTGTATTTATAACTTACCCGGCCAAAAGAATGCATAGGAAAATTCTGATATGGTATGGATATGGCATTTCCGTTACATGCGTTTAGCATGTAACGGAAATGCCCTTATGCCAAATCCCTTATCCCCTTTTTACTGTTTTTGTGGGAATATTTCATTGTGCCAATCTATTTACATGTTGTGAGCATGTAGACGTGCCATTTGAGCTATTGAAAAAATGTTTTTTAATAGTTTAAAAAGGCAAGAAGTTAAGGGAGCCCATAGTGTCTTTGCAAACAGTTGAACACTACTATACACAGGTGCATAGCGGTACAATTACTGTTGGAAATTTGGAAACACAAGTGAAAGTAGACTATTGTAAACTAAACAGCAATAATTAGCAACAGCAATAATCTAAACTATAACAAACTATGAACTAATTGAAATATTCAATTACTACAATAATAGTCTGAAATTCTTTTGAAAAAATATCCATTTGCAAAATGTTTATTTTGCATAATAATAATAATAATAATTATTATTATTATTTTTTAAATGCCCCTCACCATATGCCCCCCCCCCCCAAATCCCACCCCCGCAATTTCAGCGTTGCTATTGGATGCCCTGCCAGCTGAGCAGCCCTAACAGGGAACTACTCGAATTGCCAAATGCAACATAATGAAGTGAAATCAACATCAATCTGGCTGCCGATTGTCACATCATGCTCATATGGACCTAAATACCACGGGCTTGCACCCCCGGATTTTGGTCGTTATTAGGTGAAACCGATCCCAACGATCCCAAAAAATGCTAATTCGGTAGTTTCAATTTAAAGTACTCATTTCAAAGTGTCAAAGTGTCATATCGGGTGAGTACTAGTTTATTGGCCAATACAGATATAGACCTGTGCAGTGACGTAACCGCCCCGGTTCCAGAAGTGTTTTCCCTATGCGTTTTTCTCATAGACTTTTTGAAAATAATTTATATAAAGACGATTACGCCGTGGACAAAGCCAACTCGGAACGTGACAAATCATGATGACACACACAATCTTTTGGGACGATCAAATAATTTCTAAGATGAAAAACGAAACAAAAAGTGTTGTATCCTGCCAATTTGTACGACTTGCTAATTAGATATTATATGATGATATTGTGTGTGTCATGATTTGTCACAACCTGAGTTGGCTTTGTCCGCAGCAAAATCATCCTTACATAAATTATTTTCGAAAACACTTCTGGAACCGGGGCAGTGACGTCACTGTGCGCAGGTCTATTGGCCGATAACGGCAAATATCAGACAAACCAATCTGTGGGCCGATACATCGGTGCATCACGATGTAGCCTATCCAGACATGCCATTTAAGCAGTGGGTATACTAATGTGCAGCAGCATCTCAACAACAACAAAAAACAATGCAGCAGTGCAAAGTGTGTGTTATTTAATGTTACATCACCCAACAGGCATTGAAGAAGCACTATAGTCTAACAGGCAGTGTGGGTGTCAGGAGTGGGTGGACTGGAGACTTGGCTGATAATTAATCATGTCACTGTACTGTACGCAATGGCATCCTCAGTGTTCATTAGAATAATTCATATTTGGCAGGAGCAACTTTTGGTTTTCTAAGTGTTAGTAGCATAATTAACATCACTTAGCATTATTAGCATTGTTATCATTATTATGCTCATTACTTAGCATTAGCGATATTTAGGATTTCCAGCATTACTTACTTAACATTATTATCATCAAATAGCATTACTTACCATTATTAGATTATTAATAATACTCTGCATTAGCATTACTTAACAGTATTAACACTACTTAGTATTAGCATTACTTACTTACATTATTAGCATTATTTATCATTGGCATTACTTTACTTACTGAAAAATATCAGAATATCATAGCGCGCCACTACGTGGCACGCTATGAGCTTGTAGGTCTGATATTTTTGAAAATGGTGAAAATGTGGCACAAATCTTTGTTTATTTTTTCATTTCAGAAAGGGTTAAACAAAAACATTGCAGGATTTTCCTGCAGTGTGTCAGACTCTACGCAAACACTAAAACAACCACAAGAAATAGAAAATAAAGTCTCCTTTATATGCTAAAAAAACGCAGTAGACGACAGACCCATGCGGCTGACACTCACAGAGCAAAGCAATGGAACCTACTGTATCTTTTTTTTTTTTTTCCCCTACACCGCCACCGCCTTTACTCACATTTTTTTTTCCTATTGAGTCTCGCAAAAAAAAAAAAAGATTCAATAAGTGCTTATGTCAGCCCCGTCTAGCAGGCTGGCGCGTTACGCAGTGAAAGCCCCCAGTCCACAGGGTCTGTTTTTACATTATCATACAAATAGCTCCTTCTATGCATGGCCAAGGATCACGTCTAGCCCACACTGGGCGGCTACGCCGTTTGGTGTTCTGAGCGTTATTAGCGCAATTAGCGTTGCTTAGCATTATTAGCATGACTTAGCATTAGCATTATACCATTATTAGCATTATTAACAATACCTAGCATTACTTAACATTATTGACATTATTAGCATTACTCAGCATTACACAAGGGGGATATAAATAGGACAGGACGCCAAGACACCTATGGGTCCACATTGGTTCATGGGAGGAAACAGACATGCTCAGTACAGACCAGAAGTGGCATGCATGGTTTGCAAGTGTCAAACTTCCTGGTCTGTACCAAGGCTAAACTAAGAAGGCTAGGAAGAGAAGTAGGCGGAGTCTCCTACGTGGCGTCCACATTTATCCATGGAAGGAAACGGACATGCACGGTACAGTTTGCCAGTAGTTTGCCAGTGTCAAACTTCTTGGCCTGTATTGGGCATGTCCGTTTCCTTCCATGGATCAATGTGGACGCCACCGTAGGTGGCCTACTTCCTGCTTCCCTTCCTAGCCTTCTTAGATTAGCCTTGGTCTGTACTGTGCATGTCTGTTTCCTCCCATGAACCAATGTGGACTCTCCTGTAGGTGTCTTGGCTTCCTGTCCTATTTATGTAGTCCTTGGCATTACATAGCATAACTAATTAATTTAGTTATTGAAAAATATCAGACCTACAAGCTCATAGCGTGCCACGGAGTGGCACGCTATGAGCTTGTAAGGTCTGATATTTTTGAAAATGTTGAAAACGTGGCGCAAATCTTTCATTATTTTTTTAGTTCAGAGTGGGCTAGATATGAGCCGTCGGGTGAGATAAACTGACAAAACGGAGGAGAACAACTCTATAGATCTCCCCTGATATTCTTCTGGCTCTGCCGTCTAAAAGGTCACGGTGACAATGGCATCGGGTCACTCGCGCGCCATGATGGAGCGGTTTGCCGACGGAAATAATATGCGTGAATGTGTGTGTGTGTGGGGGCCTGCCAGCTCATACATGCACACACACACACACACACACAGAGTTGAGTTTTTGTCCTAGTTATTGATTCAGCCTGTGGATTTGATAAGAGATTAGAAAATAACTACCAATACCACATCCTGAAACGTGCATGCCTCCGAATGAACATTTGTGTCTGCCCAGACTCAGTGACAACTTTGACATTGAAGAACATTTTGTGAGGCCACAGTGAGTGACTTTGACACCTGACTTTTTTGATCATTTGTCCTCGAGTCGTCCTGTCAAATGGTCACAGTTGGGACAGTTTGGTTCCCATATATTTATTCTCTCAAAATTTGGGACAGGCCTTCCCAAACATAGTGTGATGCACGCAGGCACGCACAGGCACACATTTATTCATTATTGCAATTCATGAGCTGTGTTTGCTTTTCACGTACGTAAGACACACTTGCTGTGAGACAAGTCGAGTAGTGGACTGAGATTTGGTGGAAACCACACATTGATGCAATGTAGACTTTGTATGATACTATACAAAACATTCTGAACTACTTTAGTATAGACTTTGTATGATACTATACCAAACGTTCTGAATTACTTTAGTACTAATAGCCTAATTGAAAGAAAAAAAATACTAATTTAATTCAATTCATTATTGCAATTCATGAGCTGTGTTTGCTTTTCACGCACGTAAGACACACTTGCTGTGAGACAAGTCGAGTAGTGGATTGAGATTTTGTGGAAACCACACATTGATAGCCTAATTGAAAGAAAAAACTACTAATTTACGAATAAACTACTTAGTGTTCCTATTTTGGTGATATTATCATAGGAGATAATTTTAAATTAGATTTTTTTCTTCATTTGGCATTTGTATAAAATAGCAATTATGATGAATGACAACACCTGCAGTTTTGCAACTGATATGAATAAAGACGTTCTTTGGACGCAACCACAAGACAAGAACTGATGCACACCTACACAGAAATGTGTTTCTTGCACGGATCTGTAAGCTTGCATGCATCGCACAATGCATGTCTGTACTTTTTAGGCTGACACATACATGTGCATGCAAGTTTAAGCTTCGCTCTGCATGCAAGCTTATACACATTCTTTAAGCACTGCATGTCTATCAATGTTTGCTTTTATCAAGGCTGGCACACAAGGATGCGAAACACACTCAGGGAAAACGAAGGCTGATGCACGGCGCGTGTCAAAACGTTTTAATTATTGTTAGCTGGGACAGATTATCTGTGGTATCGTGTGTCCTCGGGGTTGCAAACAGCTCTATGCACATCAATGAAACCTAATCAGATCTCCCTCCATCCAGATAGGTCCAACGCTTCCTTTCATCATGCTTAGGCTTCCGTCACTTTTTTTTTTTCACTGTTTTTGCATCGGCTCGGCTCGGGCGCCTCGTTATTTATTCCGACCGAGCACACAAACCAAACAGCATTTTAAACAAGCCACACTGCAGTATGACAGATTATGGATGATATATTGTATTATTAAAGTGGAGACAATTCATCATTCAAGGTTATCAGGCAAGTCCGGGGTAGAACTTTAAGAGAATGCCATTAAGGGTGAGTCTGGGAGCTGAGGGCTATAGCCCCGGGTTGGTTTTGGCGAACGGGAGCTACATTGGAATACTGAGCAGTCGGAGAGAAGCTTTGCTTTTAGTATCACTCCCCCCAGATGTTGACTCAGAATACATTGTGAAAGTCTCACTCAAGGCGGCGTAAAGCTCTCCGTCGGAAAGCAGGTGTTGTCATTTCCACCGCCTCTAGTGCTTCTAGTAAAAATGTGGAGGGAGGTCCTTAATTCGTTTCACAGGTTATTACCTGGTATATCTGTTTTTTACAACGGACATAAACACTGCGATTGTCAAAGAGAGCATGGGTGATAAAGAGACATTGTAAAAGGCACCCACGGTGTTCAATAAATTACAAGGGCGTAGAAAATAAAACACCCGCCGCTATAAAAATAAGTCATAAACACATACTGAGGGGGGGGTTTATAAGACTTCCAATAGGATTTGTTTTATTTATTATGATGATGATTATTATTATAAGGCGAGCAATACAAGTTTGGTTTCAACTTTCAAAGGATAAAGTATTGTACTTGGTAGCTTGAGACATAGATGGAACCCTTTTATGGTATTATACTGTGTGTCACATTGAAACAAAGACAAGTCCAGGGCTTGACACCAACACTTGCCCGCTTGCCCGGGGCAAGTAAAAAAAATGGTGGGGCAAGTGAAGACTGCTACCTGGTTGCCCGATCGGGCAAGTGTGCAAATTAGTGCACTATAACACAAGATAAATTTGTCTTGAAGGCAGTCATTGCACTCTGCCTCTGTGTCTTTCCCTGCTTTCTAGCTATCTCTACCCATCTCTCTCCCAGGTCCATTTGGTTCCAAACTATCATTTTGCTGGGGTCAGGGACCACTGGGTCTGTGACCACTATGGGCTAATTAAGATGATGAATTTTAACTCTTGAGAGTGTAAAAATGTAACCAAATGGACCCGCAAGGGTCCATTTGGTTTCATTTTTACGTTCTCAAGAGTTACATCTGGTTAACCAACTTAGCTGGGGACCACCTGGAACCCTGGAAAATGTAAAATTTACAATATATTATTTGGGGGCAAGTGACCATGACCTGAGGGCAAGTAGAACCTGACTTGCACTTGCCCGATGGGCAAGTGCCTCGGAGACCTTAGTTGTCAACCCCTGAAGTCAAAAGGTTGACAGTGGGCCGAGGAAGTAGAGCGGCCATGTGGGACAAAGACACTTCCCGGTTTGATCCCCATCACCTCCTGACTGTGTGTTAAACCATATTGTCCTGACTAGTTTCTGACCTGATATTCCAATTTCTGACACGAAATTCTGGTTTCTTACGCTACATTCTAGCTTCAGACGCTAGATTCTACTTTCCGGCACTAGATTCTAGTTTCTGGTGCTACATCGTAGCTCCCGATGCTAGGTTCTAGTTTCCAACGCTAGATTTCAGTTTCCGGCACTAGATTCTAGTTTTTTTTTTTTTTGTGCTAGATTTTAGTTTCCGGCGCTAGATTCTAGTTTCTGATGCTATATTCTAGATTCCAGTTCTGAAAAAAAAAAAACAACAAACAATGAAATAAAATAAAATCTATGTTCCTGTGTCAGTGATGCTCAATATATGTGTCACAATCTGATACTTTAGAGCAGTGGTTTTCAACCTTTTTGACACCAGGGACCACCATTTATTCAGCATTTGAGCCACGGACCACCATTAGATGACATTTTCGCGCCAAAGACCTAAAACTAAAAAAATCTTTTGGCTCTGTCCACAATTCCAGGCTGGATTTTGCAAACAAAACAGTGTAAACTTCTTAATTAAATAGTGCTAATTCACATGAATATTTTAACTCTTGAGAGTGTGAAAATGAAACCAAATGGACCCGCAAGGGTCCATTTGGTTTCATTTTTACATTCTCAAGAGTTACATCTGGTTAACCAACTTTCCATCATTTAGCCTGGGGACCACCTGGAACCTTCTCAGGGACCACTGGTGGTCCCCGGACCACCTGTTGAAAACCCCTGCTTTAAAGCTCAAGTAGCCCAGGCCCCAGGCTCAATTTTTTTTTTTTTTTTTTTTTTTTTTTTTTTTTTTTTTTTACAGATTATTAAAGTATGTACTGTAAGCTTTCATATGATGCATCACTCAAGGAAATTGGAGCATTTTAATATGAATAAAAACGATTTTAGACAAAAAATGAAAAAAATATACTTCAGATGGCTCTAAAAGGAACGCAGCCTTGGGCGACATGAGGACTAAAGCACCAAATTCTATCACATATTTCATGACAAGGACCACCAGAATTATCTATATTTGGCTTGCGGAGTTGCGGACCCCCCATCTGAAAACACGTTCTAGGGATCTCCCAGAAGCATAGATTTGAGTTAAAAAATGTTTGCTTCTGCAATACTATATTCAAAGATTTGCACCACATTTTCACAATTTTTCTAAAAATATCAGACCTACAAGCTCATAGCGCGCCACTCGGTGGCGCGCTATGAGCTTGTAGATCTGATATTTTTCAATAGCTAAAGTACGCACAGTATAGAAACGGTTAAAGTGTCCTTGGGCAAGAAATCGAAAGCCCAACTGGTTCCCGATAAGCCGGTAGATAACACCTCCACTGTCACCGTGTTGTACTGTGTGCACTCCATAGAACGTGACGTTGTAAAAATACAGAGGGGTGCAATTACAATCCACGGGGTGGCGAGAAAATTACTGCTTCTCTCAGGCTGCTGGCTGTCACTTGACGAACGCCGCACCCGCGGCATTGATACAACGGAGTCCTTTTAATTGGATAAAAAGGGTAATACAATCGTGCGCTATACCAATTACACACTTCTCTCTGCTGTAGCCCTATACTATGCACCATGTTCAGCACCGCAGAAGGTCAGGGTAGATACAAAGCAGGAGACACAGCAAAGGCCATCTACTGTACAGTATGATTATTCAATTAAGCCAATCAACGATCCCCTTTCAACATAACGTTATGGGAAGAAAAGAGAATTGGTTCTCTACTGAAGACACCTGTTTTACCAGTTTTGTCCAGGTTCTAGTTTTCGACGCACCATTCTACTTTCCAAGGCTAGATTCTAGTTTTTGAGGCTGCATTCAAGTTTATGACGCTAGATTTTAGTTTCTGACACGAGATTCAAGTTTATGACTCCAGATTTTAGTTTCTGAAGCTACATTTCAGTTTCTGATGCTACATTTCAGTTTCTGACACTAGGTTCTAGCTTTTCATTCTAGATTTTAGTTTCTGATGCTACATTTTAGTTTCTGACACTACATTCTAGTTTCTGACTCTAGATCTTAGTTTCTGATGCTACATCTTAGTTTCTGACGCTACATTTTGGTTTCTGACACTAGATTGCAATTCCATCTAGTTACAGTTACTATTGTTACAGCACTTGTTGCTCTGTTGTTTGTCTTTGTCCTTGCTCTATTGTCTGCCTTGTTGTCCTTTGCACTGTGGAAGAGCGGGAAGCGATATTTCATCCCACTATAGGTCTTCCTTGACATACAGTGGAGTGACAAATAAATAACCTTTAACCTTGAAACCTTCAACCTTGAAAAGAAATAGGCTAAGAAGGATTTCAAATAAGTGGTTACTCAACAAAATAAAGTACTGGTATCTGTACTCAGTGTCGGACGAGTACTAAAAGGAAGTACTCATACTTCCTTTTAGAAAAAAGTGGTATCGGGACATCTGTAAATAATGACATTAACCAATGGCAGTAGCCAATGTTTATTTGTCGTTGATCCAGATGCATTTTGCAATGACTATGTTGGTATGCTGGTCATCTGTAGATTCTGAATTTGTATATATATGTATTAATTATATGATATAATGTATGTGTAGTTCCTCTGGCACAAAAGGAGGAAATAAAACCAACAATAACTAAATAAGCACATATCTGTATCGGCTATCGGGTTAAATTGTTATTTTAAACATTGGTATCGGAAAAGAATATCCATAACGGTGGCTCCCTACTGGACACATCACAGTTGGAATGATTGATTTGAAACGGAGTCAAAATCGGAGACAAAATCCATCACTTCAAAGTGTCCCATCTGTGTTTGGATCTCTGAAGGTACAAGCTTCTAAAAGGCTCTCACATGGTGACTTTGCAGAGCTTATAACTGTAGCATTGTCCTACATGTTACCTAGAGATGAATGCAAACCAACACTTGGAGTAATGATGGCACTGCTACTGGCAGTCAGTGAACAGGTCTCGAAAGTCAGTGAACACTAAGACTTTCAGCTCTAATACCCTTCCTCCTTTCATTAGTACACACACACACACGCACACGCACACTCACACACACCAGGGGCGGATGTAACATTTCCCAATTGGAGGGGGGCGGGGGGCAAGAGAATATTGTATGGGTGTGGTATGGGAAGCTGCACCCATACCATTTTCGATTAAAAGACTTTTATTAGGCAAGTAAAGCATCAATAATAACATCAGTTGTTGTTGAAGTTGCAACAGACACGCAGCATGCATAAAGCTAAAGGTCTGACTCAGAGTTTTCTGTTTCCAATGATGAAATGCTGTTGGTTTAGTGGTGCCACAGTTGTAGTTAGTTAGTAGCAGTAGTAGTGTGTCAAATCCTTTTGAATATAGTACTTTAATTTGAAATATCTTGGGTTGTTTTGCATGCCATCGTGTTTGGTGGGGCAGACTGGGCATTTGGGGAGGCACCCCCCCCCCCCCCACCCCCCCCCAATGCCCATGCCTAGATCCGCCCCTGAGAGGCAGTGCTATTTGGCCATGCTGCCACTCACCCAGTCCTGTCTATAATTATGCTGTGTGATCAGCACCACTTCCTCTGCATTGATTGAAGTGGGAGAGGACCCTTCCACCTCCCCCGCACTGACTGGAGTGGGATACACCGGCGTAAAGGGTCCTCCGTTTTCTGTTCTATGTGTGAGCGCGGTTAAATGAACCCCAGGGATTTTTACAGTGTGTGCGAGGCGACTGGCGCTACTCGAAAGAGAGACCCTTATTAACCCATTGTGTTTCTGACACCAGATTATACAGTAGTTCCTGACACCAGATTATAGCTGCAGCAAGATTCTAGCTTTTGACACTTGGTTCTACAGCAGTTTCCGACACTAGATTCTACTTATTGACACTAAATTATAGTTCCTGTGCCCAAGGCCAAGCCAGGACCACCAGAATTATCCATATTTGGCTGCAGACCCCCATCTGAAAACATGTTGTTCTAGGGATCCCCCAGATGCAAAAATACTTGTAGTGTAGTGAGTTAAAAATGTTTGCTTCCAAAATAACATATTCAGAGATTTGCAGCACATGTTCACAATTTTTTAAAAATAGCAGAACAACAGGCTCATGTCGCGCCACCGAGTGGCGCGACATGAGCTTGTTGATCTGCTATTTTCAACAGATAAAACACCAAAACGCGTTCAGACACAAAGGGTTAAAAACCTCGCCACTGAAAAGAGGAGAGACGAAAGCCTCGTCGTCGTCAAGATAGCGTTGAGTTCGCTTTTCGGTACATGAAAGCGGGACACTTGTGATTTCTATTACAGGAACTTATCTAGCGCTTAAGCCAAAAGATTAGCAAGTAATTCCCCCTCCTTTTTTGTGTAAAAGTCTTTTTTTTTTAAACTTCATTCTTATTCATTTTAAGTATGTATCTGGGAGGGTGGGGTTGTATGGATTATTACCTTGAACTAGTCACTAGTTCAGTGCAGGCCCGGATGTAACATTTCCCAATTGGGAGGGGGGCAGGCGAAAATGGTATGGGGGCGATTTCATCGCCCAATGCACGACGAACCCATACCATTTTCAGTAACAGGACTTTTATTAGCCAAGTAAAGCATCAATAATATCTTCAGTTGTTGTTGCAGTTGCAACAGACACGCAGCATGCATAAAGCTAAAGGTCTGACTCAGAGAGTTTTCTGTTTTCAATGATGAAATGCTGTTGGTTTTAGTGGTGCCACGACTGTAGTTAGTTAGTAGCACTATTAGTGTTTCAAATCGTTTCAATTATGAGCACTTTAATTTGAAATATATTTGAAATGTGGATTGTTTTGCATGCCATCGTGTTTGTTTGGGACAGTCGTCTGGGCATTTAGTGGGGCATTGCCCTCCCCCCATCCCTAGGTAGATCCGGTCCTGGGCTGAGTGAAAGAGAACCCAAAATCCGTTTGAAACGCTGTTCTAGATTTTTGGATTTTGTCGTCACCAAACAACTGCTCCAGGGGTAGGCAAGGGGTAGGCGTATTGTTCAGTTACTCAAACTGAACAATAAGGCAACGTGAAACGTAAACACACAATGAGCATCAGGCTGTGTGTGTGTGTGTGTGTGTGTGTGTGTGTGTGTGTGTGTGTGTGTGTGTGTGTGTGTGTGTGTGTGTGTGTGTGTGTGTGTGTGTGTGTGTGTGTGTGTGTGTGTGTGTGTGTGTGTGTGTGTGGTGTAGTCACTGAGCTCTAATCTCCTCTACCGTACTTATTCATCCTGTTTCTATTCCTGGCACAGGGGTAGTTTTCTCTCCTTTTTTCCCCCTCCCCTCATTCACTTTCTTCAAGGCGTGTACTGTACTGTACTGTACTTTATTTTTGACCTCCCCCTCCGGGGTCCTGTTGTTGTCAGCATCGCTGCATGTTTCATTATCACACTGCTTTTATTCTTTATTTTTGATAGAGAAGTTCAGCCATATGGACTATGCTCAAGGCTTTTTACAACAACTTTAACCCGTTCTGAAGTGAAAAATAATTCAAAGATTTGCGCCTCGTTTTCACCATTTTCAAAAATATCAGAGCTTGTAGCTCTGATATTTTTTTCAATAACTAAAGTAATCTCTGACAACAGCATTGTTTTTGTTTTGTTTTTAATTCTGATGAACCCTCTATTGAGCTCAGTCAGATTTGTTTCTAGACTGTGGAACCATTGGCGTGGTATATAGTAGGATTTTATGATTTTATATAGACATAGCCTGCCCCTGTCTGTACTTGTGTTTGTATGCCTTTTTACATGTCACTATGGGCCATGCGTCTTTAACAGCTTCACTGCCAAACCCTTTATTCCTGTGTTTTTGTGGCCACTATGGGGGGTATTATTATGTTTTATTTTTATTTGTTTAGGGCAATGCTAATAGTGCTAACTAATGCTAATAATAATAAGTAATGCTAATGCTAAGTATTGTTAATAATACTAAGTAATGCTAATATTGCTAATTGATGCTAATAATGCTAATTAAGGCAAATAATGCTAAGTAATGTTAATGGCAACTAATGAAAAGTAATGCTAATAATGCTAAGTAAAGCTAATAATGCTAGGCAATGCTAATGCCAGATATTGCTAAGTAATGCTAATAACGCTTCATGACACCAAAAGGCGTTCCCACCACTTCTGGGTTAAAATCAAAGGCAGGGGCGCGCCAACAGCGAGGCCTTGAGGAGGGTGATGAGTGCCTGAGCAAATTGCCAGACTATAGCAAGTGTTCTTCTCACTTCAACACGGAGCAGCCGGTTGGCCTTGTGTCGTCGATGAGAAGAGGAGGGCCGTCTGAGTTGGCAAGCTGAATGGGAAACGGAAGTCGGAATCGGTTATCACGCGGAACGGAACTACTAGTGTGCACTCCAGGGGCGGATCTAGGCACCAAACGCCCCACCAAACACGATGGCATGCAAATGACCCAAATGTCAAATATATTTCAAATTAAAGTTTCTATATTTAAAATGATTTGAAGCACTACTGCTGCTACTAACTAACTACAGTTGTGGCACCACTAAACCAACAACATTTCATCATTGAAAACAGAAAACTCTCCGAGTCAGACCTTTAGCTTTATGCATGCTGCGTGTCTGTTGCAACTTCAACAACAACTGATGTTATTATTGATGCTTTACTTGACTAATAAAAGTCCTGTAACCGAAAACGGTATGGGTGCGAAGCGACACAGGCGATGAAGTCGCCCCATACCATTTTCTCCTGCCCCCTCAATTTGGAAATGTTACATCTGCCCCTGCATGGAACAGAACTACTAGTGTGCGTGAGAACCTGCTTGAGAATCACAGTGACGTGACACAGGGTTTTTTGAGGTTTTGCATATAGTTCTTGGGCTTTGTAACTGCATACATTCATTCATGGTGACTAGCAGGTCGGAATCGGGGCCTGAGGGCAGAACCCAGACCAGAGAAAATGAGAGCGACTAGCATGAGATGTTCTTTCAGGAATTAAAGTGTCACAGGCTAGCATGAGATGTTCTTTCAGGAATTCAAGTGTCACATGAAGCCTGTGCACACCCAGACATGCTCTACACCAGGGCCCTCCCTATATGTACAGTATATATTCAGTGGCCGGTGCACTACGCAATTTTATAGTGATTTGCGGCACTGCCCGTAATGTCTTTCCCACTCAGCTTAAGATTGTCTAGATACTGTACATACTGTACGACCTCAGTGTGCTGACTTCAAATAATTGCTGTAGGAGAGCATTCTGTGCTCTTTTGATCTCGCCTCGCGCCAAAGATGGAACTGTACCTCCTTTTCGGGGAAAAGCTCAGCCTTGTTCCTAAAGACAAAAAAACGAATAGCCTGAGAAACAGCTTCTATACCCCACTTCCACCATGACAGACTGCTGCTATTATTGCTATTGTTATTATTAAATAATAACAGCAGCAGTAGGTAAGTGCAATTATGAAAATGATAATATATTTCTTTTTATTATCATTTCATAATTGCACTTTTCTAATGCTGCTGTCCTTGTTTGTCTTGTTTATTTACCATTTTAAACCCTAGGGCCCATTTCAGAGCAGTTTGAAAAAAGACTATTGCATTGGAGTGAATGAGCCTTTTTTTGGGAGGGGGTGTAGTGGCCATCTTTAGTTCTTTTTCAATGGTCAATAAAATCAATTGGCGATTGCCCAGGACCACTTCAGCTGTTTTCATTATTGACAGTACTTCTTTGTTGCACTTCTGAATTGTTTCCATGTTCCTGGAAGTGAATCGATTTTGTCAGTCTCGCTTTGAGTAGGAACTGGTAATGGCTCAAGTGGCTGTGAAAGAGTTAAGTCTTTTGTGCCTTAGGTTGTGCCTTAGGTCAACTGAGTTTCATTGTACACTGTCTGATGAAGATGAAGATTCATTCCTGGATTCATTCATTAAAGGCAACGGCAACGGCTGCCGAGACACTGAATTGGCTTCATTAAACACATATTGTTAAGTCATAGTGGCAGGCGTTAAGTTGCTCTGTCAAAATATTGCGGCACTCTGTTAAACATCGACCAAACGCAACGACACGCACTGCTGGGAGTGCTGAAGCACCCCGCCGTGAGCGTGAGATGCTACTGCAAGCACCAATAAAAGTTGCTTCACAAATTCTGGCATGTAACCCACTATACCCTCGTAGCTCCCACTTGACAGAGATGGCCATCTGTAAATTTACAACTACAAATGTGAGATAAAACAGACAGAATGCCAAAACCTCCAAAATCTTTTTTTCCCCCTCCTTTCTCTCTTTCTGTGTGTGCAAACACAAACTTTGTCTCTATACAATCTTTAAATGCCTTTGAAAAATTTGAGTAAATGGTGAATTTATATAGCGCCTTTATCTAAGGCGCTTTACATAGATGGTAGATCCCATTCACCTATTCACACACCAGTGGCGGTAGAAACCAGGCAAGGCAGTGGCCAGCACATCGGGAGCAAGTAGGGGGTTAAGTGTCTTGCTCAGGGACATGTCGACACTAACTCTAGGGTAGATCCGGGTTCGAACCGGCAACCTTGCGGTTACTATCCGGTGATTCTACCCCTAACCCACTGCCGAGTCTTTGTGTAAAGGCAAACATTGCATATAGCACAAACATCGAAGAAATTATCATTTGCTTGGAATAAGATGACGTTATGTATGACAAAGATGTGAGATGATAAGAGCCCTCACTTCACACGTGTGTGATTTTTTTTTTATTTATGATTTTCATAAATTGTAGGGCAGCTCTCTGCCTCCCTGGAGTCTCTCTGGAGGTGAAGCTAGTCACACAAAATACTTAAGAGTGGCAGAAGAGTGGCAAAAAGTCCCTGGAGAATGGAAGTACCTGTGTGTGTGTGTGTGTGTGTGTGTGTGTGTGTGTGTGTGTGTGTGTGTGTTGTGTGTGTTGTGTGTGTGTGTGTGTGTGTGTGTGTGTGTGTGTGTGTGGTGTGTGTGGTGTGTGTGTGTGTGTGTGTGTGTGTGTGTGTGTGTGTGTGTGTGTGTGTGTGTGTGTGTGTGTGAGAGAGAGACGTGTTTGGCTTTCCAAATGCAGTCGCAGTCTGTCCTCTAAAAGACCCGGCTGGTAATTAACACAAAACTGACTCTCAGAGTTTGTCTTTTTCTTTCACCCACTATCTTCCACACTCCTTCTCCTACAATTCTCAGTCTGCTATAGGGATAAATTGTCAAATTACTACTACTACTACGCTAATGCAGAGTATAGCGGATCAGGGGCGGATGTAACATTTCCCAATTGGGGGCAGAAGAAAATGGTAAGGGGGCAGCTTCATCGCCCGTGTCGCTTGCCATTTTCAGTAGTGTTTCAAATACTTTTAAATATAAGCACTGGGATATCTTGGGTTGTTTTGCATGCCATCATGTTTGGTGGGGCAGGCTGGGCATTTAGGGGGGGCATTGCCCACCCCCCCCCCCATGCCTATGCCTAGATCCGCCCCTGTAGCGGATGATGGGGCTTGTGTAGAAGAAGTCTGGGCTTTTTTTTTCGTCAATGTTTTGACATTTTTGCTGCCGCCGGTAGTTTTTTTTTTTTCTTCTCGGAAGGTGTCTAGTCTGTCAGTGTGGAAGGATTGCGGAGCACAACTTTGATATTGTCAGGCCTCTGGATATATTCTGGTTAATTGCGTGATTTCAGCTCCGTGCCTCTAAGCTTTATTCATCTGGCTCTTTCAAAAAATCCTCTCCTCTCTGCGTCTTCACCCGGGGGAAATCAAGGCGAGACACCCCTCGTTTGTACGGCCCACGGTGCCACGCAGCAAGAGAGTGAGAGTTCAAATCCCTTGTATGGTCCAAGATTGTGCGTGCTTATGAAGAAGATATCGTTCTTACATATATAACCTTTATTGAGCAAAGGATATCCCCAGTGAGATGAACCATCTCGTTTTCATGGGGGTCCAGCAACATACAACAAATACAGAACAGTACATCAAGTGCATTCATACTGTACATACAAACAGACACAAAAGAGACCACAAACAAAAGCTCGCCTACAGGTAAACCTGCCCCCCCCCCCCAAATACCCGACATCATGGTAAATTTCAAACATAGATGTAGTCATACAAAGATGTAAAGAAGCACATATCCCAAGCCTGGTCAAGCAACCTTAGCATTGAAAATAGAATAAGATGTCCCACAGTCCAACATCTTACCCCTTCTTGCCCTCCCTCCCATCTTGCCTCCTCCCTTGTTGCCCCACAGCCTCCACCAGACCAACCACCAGCCTGTGATGGATCTGTGTGTGTTCCCCTGGGGGGGGGGGGGGGGGGGGGGGGGGTGTGTGTGTGTGTGGGTGTGTGTGTGTGTGTGTGTGTGTGTGTGTGTGTGTGTGTGTGTGTGTGTGTGTGTGTGTTGTGTGTGTGTGTGTGTGGGGGTGTGGGGGTGTTGTTATTCCGCCCCTGAGAGCGGAGGCTCTCTGCTGGCCGCCAGGTTTATATATCCCAGACCATTAACAACATGACGGAACAGGTTAGCTTGAGTGGCATGTTTATTGTTCTGTTGACTGGGCCGCGCTAATGAGGCCTGGTCTGCCGCGCACTGCTAGCCTAGCAGGATAGCCCTCTTAGAGTAAACATGGCTCCAATGTCACCGGTCCTTTACCGCGAGGACTCCCCTTTTTTCTTGTTGCGGCGCACAATTGTGACACGAATATAGTGTACATATACATGCACAAAGGCAGACAGTCATAGTGACACAATGTTGCCATTTGGCGCATTTCACTATATTTAGCTTTTTTTTCCAGACCCCCCCTAGTGCCAAAATTAGTGACAAACTCCTGGCGGAAAATCTAGTGCTTTTTTGCTGGTGATTTGGGGCAAAATTGGTTGACAGGTGCCAGAGATAAAACCCTCGTTTTTCACCATTTTTCCTCCTTAAAGGTAGGGGAAGTGATTTCACTTTTGTCAGATATCACCCAAAAAATATTTTTTCTGTTAAAATGCTCTATTATAAGGTGTGGAAACCACATATGGAGTTCCCCCCCCCCCCCCCACCCCCCCATGTTAGCAGAGGAGCTAATAAAAGTTCCCCAGGTCGCCACAATTCTCCTCCAATCAGAGCGAGCAGCGGTTCACATAGTGTAGCTACTGTTGGGGGCCCCTAGTGCACCAGGCTGGTACTACACCATGAATTTCAAATCACTTCCCCTACCTTTAACCAAATGGACCCTTATAGATCTGTAACTCTTGAGAGCGTGAATTGAAACCAAATGGACGGGTCCATTTGGTTTCATTTCACGCTCTCAAGAGTTAAATTATATATAAACATCTGAATTACCTAATTCTACACCTTTAGAAAATGTCCACGAATTGCTATTTTTGCCAACATTTTGCCAGTTATTTCTCCTAAATTAGTCCGAGAGACTAAACTCAACATCAAATGGTGGTCCCCCGTGGCTAAAATGCAGAATAAACAGAGGCCGTGATATGAAAATGGTTGAAAGCCCACTGCTCTTGTGCAATCTTGGAAGTGCAACTAGTGCATTTTGGATTTTGGCAGTTGGCAACACTGGCAGACACTCATAGTGACAGGCTGCTCTCACACAAAGTCTGCACAGTATGCAAGTAATAGACCCCCCCCCCCCCCCCCACACACACACACACACACACACACACACACATGCAAAATCCACTCGGCATTACTCAACATGTGCAGCCTGAAAGGTGTTTAGCACCTGAGGTAGTTACCCTTCTGCTAATGGCAGGCCAATGATTTACAGTCTGCTCCGTTAATTGTCAGAGACGCCTGTGTTAGCCCCATTAGCGATAACGCTACACCCGATAAAATGAGAGTCTATTGATGAACCGGTGCGGTAATGAGTCTGGGTTGGCCCAGGTGCTAAAAAGCTCTACAGTTGGTTACGCTCTGGCATTCCGACGCACCGATACTCCTTCCAACGTGTCGCCATTGTGACGCACTGAAGACCCCATAAAGTAGTTCCACAAATTACACACAGAGCGTTGCTTACGTGGCTTAAAAAACGGGATTTTACCCATTCTCCTCGCCAAATACGGCGACATTAACAGTATCTCTGTCTAACCCGTGTTTCCCGTTTTTTGTGACCACTAAGAGGCCAATGCCTAAAGCGGTGAAAAGTGTTAATCATTCACCTTTGTGAATCCATCTTTTGGTACAATCATATCGGTGGCTGATAGCTGTTTGGTCGGGTTTCATTTGGGACAAAACAAAATTAATCCTTTGGATTTGAAAGGCATTATCTGAGATTGTGCCCCTCATTGTACGCTTTTCCTGCGACCCAGATGTTTTTACAAGGTTCAAGGTTCAAGGCAGTGTTGTTTTTTGAGAATATTTTTATTTAGTCTTTTCAATAAGGCATATTTAGTCTTTTAGTCCCATTTAGTCTTCTGAAATTCATTTTTTAGTCTAATCTTAGTCAACGAAATGTCAAAAGGGATTAAGGTCTTAGCCGTTTAGTCTTGGTTGTTTAGTCTTACATACAAATACATTGTAGGTATATGTTATATAGATGTATAGTTTTTAATATAAAACATATCTTGTTTTTTTTCTTTGTATAAAATTACTGGAATAGTAATAAGTTCCTTTCCTGAAAAGGTATGCAATGTATACTGCAGATATGTTCACATACTTAAAAAGAACGAAAAAAAGAAGATAAAAATGTTTCCTATTTCCATTAGTCTTAGTTTATCATTTAGTCTTTGTCTTAGTCTTTTGAAAACACACATTTAGTCTTCTCTAGTCCCATTTAGTCTTTTGAAATTCATTTTTGTTAGTCTCTAGTCGACTAAATATCAAAAACCTTAGCCAACTTAGTCTTTAGTCTTAGTCGGCTAAAACAACACTGGTTCAAGCTTAGCTTTATTAGTCTCCCGTGGGAGAAATTTGTCTTGGAGTCAGAGAACAGAGCTGCATACAGGGTTTCGTACAGACAGATAACAGTAGACACAGAGGGAGCAATACATCAACACATAATACACCCTAGTGTGTACCCTACACCGGTAGGTGCTAAATGCTCTTGCAATTGAGGAGCTTAACAGTGTCTGTACCTGCTGTATTTAATCAACGGTGGAGCTCTGAATCTCTGCCCATTCACATCTTCACATAGTTGAGAACATGTCAGCGGCCGGAGACAATGCTTTGAGCCTGTCTAATTACAGCTCGTTCAAAGATGGCCTCTGTGGTGATTAGGAGGATAAGATAAGTCCATGATCTCTCCAACCATTGCTACAAGTCCTTCAGTCTGAGATTTATATTGACAGTTAGCTATTCCATATCTTTATGATTGACCCTATGCTCGTCCTGTTAAAAAAAAAAATGTGGGTTAGAGGGGCAGAACGATGAAGACACCACACACAACCTGGCGCTTCATAATAAAGTTTTCAACAGGGTAACCAAGTGCAAATGCAACATTTCAGACATGCACCTCGCAGAAATATGACAGGCTCTATAATGCAATTCCGAGGCATTCATTATCATTAAGATGTTATTTTCCGTATTTGCTCGACTAAGCATTTGTCCCCCTAGCTGTTAGGTCTCCTTCAGTGATCTCTCTCTCTCTCTCTCTCTCTCTCTCTCTCTCTCTCTCTCTCTCTCTCTCTCGGATTCCATCGCGGTGGAGGAAGTTTCAACACATCTTCACATCAGCAATTACACAGGAAGGCACTTTTCATACTTTCTTGAAGCTCATCCAAGAGCTGGTGGATGTACAGTATGAAATGCATTTCGCTGGAAGAGAGCGTGTGTGTGTGTGTGTGTGTGTCTGTGTGTGGTTGCATGCGTCCATCCATACACTCTGCAGTTGGGCAGTTTCCTCCCATTTCCCAAAGACCATTACTCTAAAGCTTTTCATCCATATCCCATTGACAGAATCAAGACATTCCATTAAGGATATACTATCTCCATGGGCATGGCTGAGCTTATTTAATGAGTTCAAGTTCACGGGTTCAAGATTCTTTATTGCCACGTGTAACAAGTGCAATAACGCTTACTGCGCCTTCACTCGATCGGCATATAGGAAATGCATTCCTCTGGAATGTATTTCTGGCGTCTACTAGAGCTGTGGTTCTCAGCTTCTAGAGTGGTGGTTCTCAGTTTCTACTAGAGCAGTGGTTCTCAGTTTCTATACTAGAGCAGTGGTTCTCAGTTTCTACTAGAGCAGTGGTTCTCAGTTTTCTATACTAGAGCAGTGGTTCTCAGTTTCTATACTAGAGCAGTGGTTCTCAGTGTCTATACTAGAGCAGTGGTTCTCAGTTTCTATACTAGAGCAGTGGTTCTCAGTTTCTATACTAGAGCAGTGGTTCTCAGTTTCTATACTAGAGCAGTGGTTCTCAGTTTCTATACTAGAGCAGTGGTTCTCAGTGTCTATACTAGAGCAGTGGTTCTCAGTGTCTATACTAGAGCAGTGGTTCTCAGTTTCTACTAGAGCAGTGGTTCTCAGTTTCTATACTAGAGCAGTGGTTCTCAGTTTCTATACTAGAGCAGTGGTTCTCAGTTTCTATACTAGAGCAGTGGTTCTCAGTTTCTACTAGAGCAGTGGTTCTCAGTTTCTATACTAGAGCAGTGGTTCTCAGTTTCTACTAGAGCAGTGGTTCTCAGTTTCTATACTAGAGCAGTGGTTCTCAGTTTCTATACTAGAGCAGTGGTTCTCAGTTTCTATACTAGAGCAGTGGTTCTCAGTGTCTATACTAGAGCAGTGGTTCTCAGTTTCTACTAGAGCAGTGGTTCTCAGTGTCTATACTAGAGCAGTGGTTCTCAGTTTCTATACTAGAGCAGTGGTTCTCAGTTTCTATACTAGAGCAGTGGTTCTCAGTGTCTATACTAGAGCAGTGGTTCTCAGTGTCTATACTAGAGCAGTGGTTCTCAGTTTCTATACTAGAGCAGTGGTTCTCAGTTTCTAGACTGCCGTGCTGTGA
The DNA here is from genome assembly GCA_039105355.1 of Benthosema pterotum. Taxonomy (NCBI): domain Eukaryota; kingdom Metazoa; phylum Chordata; class Actinopteri; order Myctophiformes; family Myctophidae; genus Benthosema; species Benthosema pterotum. Next base: position 40,762,547 of record CM076981.1, on the reverse strand, counting down.
TTGGCTAAACACTGACTCACCCCCTACAACCCCCCAACCCCTCACACAGGCTCTGCCTGTCCTGAGCCCAAATCTTTTCTGTTCATGATTTGTCGAAAACAACAAAGTACTGGACCGTCTGCAGAACAAAGCAAGTGACTGTCTGCAGGGAAACAACTGCAGCATCAAAATAGAAGCAACATACAGTAGAAATGTAGTTAAATATCTATTTAGATTTTTGGCAAACGTTGCCTCTATTACCTTTAATACACACACACACAAAAAAAACAGCTACGGTGGAATTCTTCTTTGACCATTAATTGGCCTACTGTGCATTTTTCGGATTCCACTGCTAACCTGCACTACAGTGAGACAATGTGTAATTCTAAAGTCTTTGTATTCATGAGCACACTGCTAAATGCGAGACCTTTTGGGTTGAGGAAGTAATTAATGAAGACTAATTGTGCAGCGCGTGTCTCTTTAGACCTCCAAACTCAGCCACACATCAACCCTGAACCCTAATAAACCCACAGGGATGACCCCGCTCCACACTCCACAGGCCCTTCCACATAATTAGTGAGGAAAACACTAAAAAAATGAAAAGATCCACGTGCAGCACACACATACAGCGAAATTGTGTCAAGTGTATTCTGCAAAACCACCGTTTGAGATACTGTACATGTACCTGTATGTAAAGAGCAGCCAACGAGAGAGAGAGGGAGAGAGGGGGAGGGGGGAGGGAGAGAGAGACAGGAGGAGAAGAAGAGTGCTGAAAATCTGGGGCAGAGAAGAGTGAGGTTGAGCCGTTTGAAGGTTGTTAAAGGAGGAATATGATTAATAACTATGTTTGCTGGCCACTCAATAGAGAACCCCCCCCCCACACACACACACACACACACACACACACACACACGCTCAGATCTGGGCAAAACGTGGGTAAATATTCCGCAGTGAGCAACAAAAATCCCAGCCATCGCAGATCCCTCTGAGCAGCAAGGAGAATGAATGATGTGGTGCAAAAAAACAACGAGCTGCCACCCGCATTGTCCTTCACAACTCATACATAACGGCTCCGGCGGTACGGCCGGCCCCGCCATCTCCGAAAGGCCACGCCATATATCGCTGTCCAGTTTTTTTTACGGCGCGACAATAAGAAATGAAAGTGTCTCTAATGCTTCGCCCCGTGGACTAATGTGATATATGGGGGAGGGGGGAGGAGGGGGGGACTCTGTGAGATTATTGACAGAGGGTTGGTTGTGCCTCGTGTCGGGGCGAGGTGAATGATGCCCCACCCGCCACCGCGCTCCCATTCAGGAATCTATCAACGGCTAATAATTATGTGTACGTTTACGACAAGGGGCCCGGGCTTAATGGATCGATCCCCTCGCAACACTCCAATTCCCATTCCGGTCATGGATTTCCTGTCCTTTGCCTTGAAGGATCTGGCATTGGATGGACGCTATTCTCTCCATCTCTCTCTCTCTCTCTGCCTCCTGCCTTTCCGCCCTGATTTTCCGACTCCCATTCTGCTACTGCTAAACTCCCTCTCCCTCTCCCCGGCATCCATCCATCATCTAGCTTTTCGATACATAGCCTTTACTGCACCTTTTTTTTTTTTCATCCGGGAGGTCTTATCCTGAAAGAAAATTACCGGGCGCCCATTCAATACTAGGGCTATATACCTTTAACAAGTGATGACTCAACAAATCTCTAATGCATTTTCGTTTCTTTTTCGCCCCGCTTTTTTTCTCCCCTTCTCTCTTTATTTTGCCAGGCGGTTTTGTTGGATGGGGTCATTTGGTGAAAGCTGGTATATACACGCTGTGCTTTGAACAGAACAGAAGGTCCTCCTGGCTGACTTGAGTGAGATGTGATACTGTATTATAGCGTAGTGGCTGGTCAGAGGGTGGGAACGTGTTGTTACACGGCTGACGCCGGCCTGACACGCTGCGTCAGACACACACGTTATCCGAGAAAGCTTTTAGTGCAAATACATGTCTTCCTGTAGGCCTGAGCGTGTCTTTCACCACACCACACATTGTTTGTCCCCTAGACGTTGTTCACACACGTGTTTGTTGTCTCCACCAGGCCAAAGGCATGGTGGTGAGTATGTTCTCCACTACGTGTGTCTGTCTGTTACCAGCTAATCTCTGGCACCGTTGACCCGGTTAACGCCAAAGTTTGCACACACAATCCGATGATGCCATACATGAAACTCTGCCCCACATCTTCTAGGATATGCTGTTGTAGCACTACCTCTACCCCGATCGTTGTAAAAACACAATATTTCGTATTGCTTCTTTGGATTCTGTTGCCAAAATCCCTGAAGTTGTTTCAGAGAATCTCTAGAGTAGGGTTTTTCAACCAGTGGTCACTTTTTCTAGTCGGCTTTGTTGTGGCATTGTGGATGAATCAAATCAGCTTTGCTCTCTAGGCGAGGTATACAGTATGGCAGATACAGTATGCGCCCCCCCCCAATTCACAACTGGTATGCACCTTTCACAGGCAAATTCCACTAATTGAATTTGTGATTACATAACCATATCCACAGGGTAAATTAGAGCAGCACTAATTGGATGTTTTTTTTCTTTTTTTTTTTCCCTTTTTTTTCTTTTTTAACGAAATATGGAACTATAACCGAACCATCTCTGTCCAGTCCCTCAAGTAAACAATAACTTGAAAACCAGCACATTTAATGAAAGGGACGTTCTACCAGCAATCACTTGGTAGAATGTTAATTGTAATTTAGGTATTTATGTCTAATTAGTTCTGCACCTCGCTCCTGTTAAAGTCGTAATCATTTAGGATTCAGAAAAATAGCAATGTCTCCAGACAGCGTTTTTTGGTGTAAACAAGCTATATTTGACACTGCAATTACAATGCAGTAAAAAGTTTTTATTTTGTGTCCCCGATGAAAGACTCTCATTTTGTCCCTTGAGATATTTGATGTTTACATCGTCATAGAACACAAGCTGTGTTTTTTTTTTTTTTTTTTTTTTAGTTAGTACATTCGCTCAGGAACACGCGGCGGTTGTTGCAGACGGCTCTAGAGAAACTCCGGAAAGTTTATCTTTTAGTATATCATTTGGATGATGATTCTGTCCTCTGCTTTTGTGTGCAAGAGCACACAAATGCAGAAATATACAGTGCTCAACAAAGACATAAACGCTTCCAATTTTCATGAGATGGACTTAAAGATCTAAAATTCATTCCAGATCAATGTTGGTCAATATTACTTAGGAAAGTAACTTCTTTACTTTACTCGTTACCCCTTAGACAAAGTAATATCATTACTTTACTTACTGGAATCAAAGAGTAATATATTACGTATTACGTTATTACTTTCCCATGTTCTCAATTCCTACATTTGAAAAAACGGAGATGTACAACATAATCTGTTTAGCAAGCTCTTTTTAGAACTGAATCCAATTCATTGGAATAATAATAGTCCCTTTGCCTCTTTGACTTTTTAAACCTTTTCACAATTGTTTTCAGACAGTTGATGCCTTGTATTTAAAAATAAATACAAAATGAAGCAGCAAGTGATTTGTGGTGTACATAACTGTGTGCAGGATGCAGCGTGTGGACTGGATCTACAATCTCGTGCACATCTCTGTTGTTACAGTACCTGCCGATAGTTTGTAAATCTGTTGTATTTTTGCATGCAACAACAAGCTCATTTTAAACAAGTAACTTGGCGTTACTTGCAAAGTAATGCGTTACTTATTACCCATTATTGCAGAGTAATCTTGTTACTTTACTTTTTGGAGCAAAAGTAATAATATTAGTTATATGTAATCTAAAATTAGTTACTGCCCAACACTGTTCCAGATACGCAATATTACCATTTCTCTCAAACATCGTTCACAAATCTGACTTTGCTTTGCTGAGATAATCCACCCCATCTCACAGGTGTGCCACATCAAGATGCAGATCTGACATCATGACTAGTGCACAGGTGTGCCTTAGACTGTCCACAATAAAAGGCCATCCTGAAATGTGCATTTTTTTTTTTTTTTTTTTTTGCTTTATTTGGGGTCTGGGGACTCCGAACCCGTCAGTATCTGGTGTGACTACCATTTACCTCATGCAGTGCAACACATCGTCTTCGCATAGAGTTCGCATAGAGATTGTCAATTGTGGCCTGTGGAATGTTGGTCCACTCCTCTTAAAAGGCTGTGCGAAGTTGCTGCATATTAGTGCGAACTGGTACATGCTGTCGAAATGCTAATGCTGTGTATCTGGAATGAATTTTAGATCTTTAAGTGCATCTCATGAAAAATGGGAGCAAAAACAGAACTGTTGCGCTCATATTTCTGTTGAGTGTTTTTAATCTACAGCTTTCATTTTGATGAAAGCCGTTTCTGTGGTTTTGTAAGTGCAGATTTGCATGTTTTTTGTTGGTGCAGTAATTTTTATTTATTCCTAAACTGTTACTACTTTTGGTTTTTGTCTGTACTGTCACAATGCAAACAACAACAACTCATCCTAGTAGGGATTAGTCATATATTTAGCTGCGAACTCATTTTCTCTACCGCTTCATTCATCACCAATTTACATATTTTCATATTTCCTTTGAGCCGGGGAGGAAATCTCTCAAGTTAGAATTAACTGCACAGTTTCCAGTGACTCATCAATACGTAATGTAATACAAAGAAAATATATTATTATGAAAATGATTTAGGCCGGTGGTTTTCAACTGGTGATCCGGGGACCACCAGTGGTACTTGAGAGGGTTCGAGGTGGTCCCCAGGCTAAATGATGGAAAGTTGGTTAACCCTTATGTAACTCTTTGAGAGTGTAAACATGAAACCAAATGGACCCTTGCAGGTCCATTTGGTTTCATGTTTACACTCTCAAGAGTTAAAGGATTCATCATGTGAATTAGCCCCAGTCTAACACAACTAGAGAATGTAGAAAATGAATGATCATTTTGATTTGGTCTGTTTGACTGTTTTGTTTCCCAAATACAGTCTGGAATTGTGGACAAAAACAAAAGACATCTTTAGTTTTGTTAGTCTGTGGGGCTATACAATGACCTCAGATGGTGGTCCGTGGCTCAAATGCTGAATAAACAGTGGGCCCTGGTATCAAAAAAGGTTGAAAACCCCCTGCTTTAGGCTATAATAACCCATATTGTAGCCATGCACAAACTGCTGTTACTCTGCTGGAGTGGAGAGTGGGT